>CAUYTI010124991.1:0-15447 GCA_963575145.1 Galago senegalensis | reverse complement strand
GGGACCACAGGCGCCCGCCACAACGCCCAGCTATTTTTTGGTTGCAGCCGTCATTGTTGTTTGGCGGGTCCGGGCTGGGGATTCGAACCCACCACCTTAGGTGTATGTGGCTGGCGCCTTAGCCGGTTGAGCTATAGGCGCTGAGCCCAGTCTTGCTTTTCTGTGAGCCACTCAGCAGGGCTGATTCTATAACTTTTGTTTTTCTTTTCATTTGATATACCAGCACTTTATTTTTGTTGTTGGCTTCCTTAATACTATCAAATCATTATCATGTCCATTCATCCATAATTATGGCCATAAAGAAATTTAAACTATCTGTTAGGTCCCTTAGGGCTTAAAAAAAATCTGTAATTCTGTTAAATACTGGCTCGGTGCCTGTAGCCCAAGTGGCTAGAGCACCAGTCACATATACCAGAGCTGGCAGGTTTGAACCCAGCCCAGGCCTACCAAACAACAATGACAACTACAACCAAAAAAACAGCCAGGCATTGTGGTGGGTGCCTGTAGTCCAGCTACTTGGGAGGCTGAGGCAAGAGAATCGCTTAAGCCCAAGAGTTTGAGGTTGCTGTGAGCTGTGATGCCACAGCACTCTACTGAGGGCAATATAGTAAGATGCTATCTAAAAAAATAAATAACTTTGACTAGCATAATCAACAGTACAGTCAGCCTTAGCAGTCTGTTATCAAATTAAAATATACTAGAAACTCGTTTTCCTAGTTAGTAGTGATTAATAGAGGAATGTTTTGTTCATTTGTCACTCAGATTTGTTTCCCTTTATTTGTACCATTCATTCCTAATCTGCTCCCTCTCTTAGCCTTTACACTTCTCATTTCCTCTTGCGTAATATTTTTCATTTTATTTTTTCCCACTCTACTCTTTCTCTTTCCCTCCGTTTGTCACTAATTCTTCTGCCTCTGTTTCTTTACCACCTTACTCCACCTCTCCACAGGCACTCACAGACTCCTGTCATCGGCAAATGCATGTTTGTGGGAAAGGAGACTGTCCAGCTCTCTAAAGGAATGCTCATCACAGAGTAGAGGGAGTTGAAAAGTTACTGTCTAGTGGCCTCTGAGCAGGGCTGTGTTTCCGGAAGTCTTCCAGATTAGCAGCTCCCTCTGATTATCATTTCTTTAAAAGAATCTCAGTGTTTTTATTAAGCCACGTGACAGATTCACATAGGGCCCTGAATAGCACTTTACCCAAACCTGGGGAATCCAGCTTCACAATTGGTTCTGAATGTAATTTTATTCGTATCAAAGTTATGATCTTTCTGGGTTATTAGTCTTAGGTCAGAGGGCTGTGAGGACTGAACTTGAATAGCAGTATCATAATTTCTGTATTGCTATAAAGATACATGATGTGTCTAAATATGGCAGAACTACATTTTTGCTGTTACGAAGAAACACAGTTTTATTACCTTGCTCAGCAGAGCCGTGTTTAAGCACAAAATGTTTTCTATGACATTCGTTATAAGCCATCAAAGAAAAAGGTTATTTGGCTTTTGCCACTGCCGAGAGCAGGCATTAAAAAGCAGATTCTATCAGTTAACCTTCCTGTGCGTGAAGGATCGTGACACTCGGTGGCAGATGAAATACGAGCTGCAGTCTCTTTTGCCCTGCTCCCATAAACTCTGCGTTGTTTTGATTTGGCTTATTGAACGCGTTATGGGGGATTTCGATTATGGCTGTGGTCCAGAGTTCTGTGCTTTTATTCTTCCGAGCTAAAAGTTGCATATAATTTAGCAAAAATTTCTAAAAGGTTATGTGCTTTCCTCATTTGAAAAAATGCTTTACGAGCACCAAGTGTAGCCTATTTCTCCCCCACCCGAGTAATTGAAAGGCCTTGAGCAGGCAGGCATGGAGTTAAGTCAAAAGAGTACACCATTTTTTCAGTAGCTTTGGGTTGATGAAACTCTTTAGGGAACATGATTGCAGGAATTTATTTGAGTCACTTGCATGTTTTAGACATACTTTTGTTCAATGGAAGTTACATTCTGGGTACTACATATTTGAGATAACCATAAGTGTTGCTTTTAACATTAGAAGCCTCTGTATAAGTAGGGAAACATCTTTATAAAACAATCATTCTCAGACAGAAGAATTGGAAAGCAAGTGAGCCATTAAAAAAAACCACACATTTGGCTCAGTGCCTGTGGCTCAAGTGGCTAAGGCGCCCTCCACATATACCTAAGGTGGTGGGTTCGAATCCAGTCCAGGCCCACCAAACAACAATCATGGCTGCAACCAAAAAATAGCCAGGCGTTGTGGTGGGCACCTGTGGTCCCAGCTACTTGGGAGGTAGAGGCAGGAGACTCATGTGAGCCCAGCATTTGGAGGTTGCTGTGAGCTGTGATGGCATAGCACTCTACCCAGGGGAATAGCTTGAGGCTCTGTCTCAAAAAACAAAAACACATTTGCATTTATCTCAACTTACAATTAATGTTCCCCATTGGCTTTCAAATCTGATCACATACTTAGGTCACCACAAAAGTTTTGAGACAGACTGTATTATGGTCCACTGTTTCAGTTTGAAAAACACAGTCAGCAGTAGCCTTTGTGATTCACACTTGCTCGGTTTATTGGTGTTGCTGGGAGGGCTTCATTTGTGTCCATCTGCACAGATTTTACATTTCTCGATTTCTGTGTTTCTGAAAACTTTCGTAATGAGCCTACTATTCTTTGTTTAAAATACTTCAGTGGCTTGCCATTGTCTTCAGGATACACCCCCACACTCTTAGAGTAGTGCTTCTTAGATATTAAAGTACATTCAAGACATTTGGGCATTGAGTAAAAATGTTGATTGGCATTTGGTAGTGTGGGATGGAGCCTGATACTCTGCATGTCAGACAAGTTCTAGTTCTAAGACTGGTTCAAGGACCTCACTTACATCAGCAAAGCAGTAAACATACATAGGCAGGACTCTTCATCATCTCTGCCCTGCAGCTGCGTCCTTTACCACTCTGTCTCTCCGTGTCCCCAGATTCCCACCACATGGGGTTGCGGTTCTCGGAGTGTGCTGTGTACTCTAATTGCTCTGTACCTTTACCCTTGCTCTACCCTCCACCTGGACCGCTCTTGATGATCCCTTGCTGTCCTTCAGCCTTCAACCACACATGCCACCTTCTCTGCCACACTTTTCCCCACTCTGTCCTGATCTGATGTCTGGGGGCTGTTACAACCTCCTGTGGGTTATACTTTTATGGAGGGACTTAATAGTGTAATATTCCTTGATGTGGAGTGTTTGTTTTTAAAAGAATGGCAGATAGATTTACTTGGGCTAGACAAGCAAGTCCATATTATTGGAGAATAATATGGAATAGTGGATAAATAATTGTATAGCTGATGTTGGTAAAGAATAGATAGAAAGGGCTGGGCATGGTGGCTCACGCCTGTAATCCTAACACTCTGGGAGACTGAGGCGGGAGGATCCTGTCTCTATTAAAAATAGGGATAACAACTAGTGAGGTGTCACGGTGGGTGCCTATAGTCCCAGCTACTCGGGAGGCTGAGCCAGAGGGATTGCTTGAGTGAAGAATTTGCTGTGAGCTATGAGGATGCTTTGACACTCTACCTATGGTGACAGAGTGAGACTCTGTCTCAAAAAGAAAAAATAGATAGAAAGAGAAAGAGAAATTATTGATGCTAAAGCCCTTGCTATAGCCTGTGACACTCAGTCAAGTGGAAGGATGGGGAAATACAGTTTTGCTTTTATTCCCAGGAAAGTTTAAAGGAGAGAAAATTGGGGGAAAGAAAAGGAAACTATCCTTTGTGCATGAATGTGTTTCTTTTTCTTTCTTTCTTTCTTTTTTTTTATTGAGACAGAGTCTTACTTTGTCGCCCTCTATAGAGTACAGGGGCATCATAGCTCACAGCGACCTCAAACTCTTGGGCATAAGCAATTCTCTTGCCTCAGCCTCCCAAATAGCTGGGACTATAGGCCTCCCACCACAACGCCCAGCTAGTTTTCTTTTTGTTTGTTTGTTTAGCAGGCCTGGGCCAGGTTTGAACCCACCAGCCCTGGTGCATGTGGCTGGCACCCTAACCACTGAACTACGGGTGCCCCATGAATGTGTTTCTTACCAGGAGAGTTGACCCACAGATTAATATTACTGCTGTAAAGTGCTTTGAGGGAACCCTTGTCTGGGTATTCCATCTCTAGGGTTGTAGCTCGGGGGTAATATTTTTTAAAACTCACGTTTTTACTTCTGGCTCCTCTATTTACCAGAGTCTGTAACCCAGCAAGTAGCTTAACCCCTTGGAATATATTTCCCTAACTGTAAGTGAAAGTAATAGTATTTACTATTGAGGTTTTTGAGAATATTAAATAAGCTAATGTATGTAAGATATGCAGTAGTTCTCTCTTCTCCTCTTTAAGTCAGTATTGTCAAGCCTAATAAAAAAAGTGAGCTACATTATTATTAAAAAGACTTCATTATGTTGTAGGCAGGAAGTTCAGAAGTCAATGTTTACTTTATTAATTCATTTTAATAGGTCATTCACTATGTATATTTTTTCCCATGACCAATTAAATTGGTTCAGTCTTTAATTTAACAGCTATTAGAAGATGAAAGAGATACTCAGACATTTCATAATGATTGATTTCCAATTTGTGAATTGAATGTCATATGTAGACTACTTAATGGATATAATAAATTATGATTGTGTAAACTTTAATGAATTGTTTCTCATAACAGATATGTACTAAATATCCACTGAATGTCTGATTATTATGGGGGAGAGAAAGGAAAACCAGGCATTTTATAACATAATTAGTATTATATATATAAAACAACAATGGAGAACAATGTAAAGTTTATCGATAAATAATTTAATATACTACAACTTTCAAACTGGTTTTAAAGATCTTTGAGATAAACTTTTGAAAAAGCAAAAGCAATCCTGGTAGAACTATTTCTGCTGTGATTTTGATGGATTTTGTGACTTTTCTCATTAAAAAAATTTCTACACAGATGGAGTTGCTAAGTGACATGAATTTTGTTACAAAACCTTACTCTTCTTAATGCTTTCTTGATCCTCTGTTTCTATGACTGATGCAAAGTGTAAAATTGCATGGAATGTTCTTCCTGCACAGTTGAGCTATTAAGCAGAACTAATTCTTTATGGAATGACAACAAGGCAGAAGAAAGGCATCTCTTGGATCAGGCAATATAAGGCAATCACTTGGCAGACGGCTGCAGGGAAAGTGGACCCTGGTAAAGACAAAGCAATGACACTTTTTCTTTTCCTCTTGAATTCATAGGAGCCACACAAGTTGCACAGCTTTGAAGCTGGTTAATGTGGCTTACTATGCACGTTTTTTCTGTGCTGTTTCCTGCTTGTTTTTGCCAGCAGAGGGGCCAAGAATAATCACTTGATAAATGCATTAGCATGTCTCATACACTTCTGTGACCACACACTGTCCCTGGGAAGACAGATAATTTGAGAAGAGGAAAATCCCAGTTGGGGACGTCTTTCAAAGTGAGATCAGATTTTACTTCCAAACTAACAGGATTCTGTCTGGATTATGAGTGTACCATATGGAGACTGATTATTTTTTAAAAATTTAAAAGGCAAGATTAAGAAGCAGTTGGGAAAGCTGTAAGGCAAAGTAAATGGTGGTTTGTTTTCATATTAAAGACAAAGAACGTCAGAGTCAATTTTGTGACAGTTTAACAGTTACAGAAAGCTTATTTTTCTGGGTTTTTCTTATGGACAACCTGCTTATACTTATCTTGCTTAGGTGTGTGGTTTTCCTCATTTCTAACATCCTATATTCCTCCCAAGACAGACTCCTCTTCACATAGCGTCCCATTTCCACATCTATTTCTGGCATTCTTCATGGTCTGATCCTAAGAAGACAGCCTTGTTGTCTGCCAGTCTCTAGTTACTGCCCATCTCTTTGGGATAGACGCCATCAGTCCAGCAGAGCATGAGCCAACGTGTAGCTAAAGAGAACTGCACTTCTGGCTTGGCGCCTATGGCTCAAGTGGCTAAGGCGCCAGCCACATACACCTAAGGTGGCGGGTTTGAATCCAGCCCGGACCTGCCAAACAACAATGACGGCTGCAACCAAAAAATAGCCAGGCGTTGTGGCGGGTGCCTGTGGTCCCAGCTACTTGGGAGGCTGAGGCAGGAGACTCGCTTGAGCTCAGGAGTTGGAGGTTGCTGTGGGCTATGATGCCATGGCACTCTACCCAGGGGGACAGCTTGAGGCTCTGTCTCAAAAAAAAAAAAAAAAGAGAACTGCCCTTCAGCTACAGATGAGGATGTTAGGAGAAGTGGCTTCGAGTTCAACATTATAAATCTGAATTCATAATTGGCACGGTGGCTGGTGCCTATAATCCTAGCACTCTGGGAGGCCGAGGAGGGTGGAGGCCTGAACTCAGGAGACTGAGACCAGACCGAGCAAGAGTGAGACTGTCCACACTACAAAGAAAAACTAGCTGGGCATTGTGGTGGGTGCTTAGAGTCCCAGCTACTCAGGAGGCTGATGCAAGGAGATCGCTTGAACCCAAGAGTTCAAGGGTCAAGAGTTTGAGGTTGCTGTGAGCTAAGATGCCATGGTACTCTACCCAGAGGGACAGAGTGAGATGCTATCTTCAAATAAATAAATAAATAAATCTTTTTTTGTTTGTTTGTTTGTTTTTGAGACCGAGTCTCACTATGTCACCCTCGGTAGACTGCTGTGGCATCACAGCTCACAGCAACCTCAAACTCTAGGGCTTAAGTGATTCTCCTGCCTCAGCCTCCCAAGTAGCTGGGATTACAGGTGCCCACCACAATGCCCAGCTATTTTTAGTGGAGATGGGGGTCTCACTCTTGTTCAGGCTGGTCTCGAGCTCCTGAGCTCATGCAGTCCACCCACCTTGGCCTACCAGAGTGCTAAAATTATAGGCATGAGCCACCACACCTGGTCTCACAGTGGTTTTAATGTGGATTTCCCTATGACTGATGGGGTGGAATATCTTTCTGTGGATTTAGTTGCTACCCATGTATCTTCTTGGGTTAAGTGTCTGTTTAAATTTTTTGCTCACTTTTATTGAGTTGTTTTCTAATTATTAAGTCTTGAGAGTTGCTAAAGTTACTTAAGTTACATACTAGATTTAGATCTTTTGTCAGATATGTGATTTGCAGATTTTCTCTTCCAATCTATGGCTTGTCTCTTCATTCTCATAATAGTGGTCTTTCAGGAGCAGAAGTTTTTTTATTCTGATGAAATCCAATTTGTCAATGTTTTCTTTTATGGATTGTGTGTTTTCTTGTGTCATTAAGAACTCTGCTTCCATGGGCATCAATATTTTTCTGTTTTCTTCTAAATATTTTATAGTTTTACATTTCATACGTAGGTCTTTGGCCTATTTTGAATTGATTATTTATGTAATGTATAAAGCATAGGTCAAGATTAATTTTTTTAACTTTAATTTTTTGTATTTGGATGTTTAGTTATTCAAGCATGATTTGTTGCAAAGTCTATCCTTTCTCTATTGAATTGTTTTTGTAACTTTGTAAAAATCAATTGACATTTGTATTGGTTAATTCTTACACAATCCCTACTGTTTTATTGATCTGTATGTCTATTTTTTTGCCAGTACCATAGCTTTATCATAATTACTGTAGCTTCACTATAATTCTTAAAATTATCGTAAGCTTCAAAATCAGCCTGTGTGAGCCCTTTTTTAAAAAGGGTTTTGACTATTCCAGTTCCTTTGCCTTTTTATATAAATTTTATAATAGGATGTGGCTTTTTATTCTACATAGAAGGACAGAGCTGACCTGGGCAAACCTACCTGTTTTTAGTCATCTTACAATTCTCTCTTCTGTGTATTTTGCACCCAGCCTTTTTACACTTCAATGAATGCTCAATGTATCTGTGCTAGTTGCTGGATGAAGGGTTCCCTGCTCAAGATTTGTCTACAGTCATACAGACCAATGAAAGCATAACTGTCCTCATCCTTTTTCACAGGCCTGTGTTTGCTGGCTAATCTAGTCTCTAAGTCTCAGCGCATTTCTGTGATTTACATACATGTATAAATAGGTCATTGCCTCCTTATGTGCTTTTTTTTTTTGAAACAGAGTCTCACCCTGTTGCCCTGGATAGAGTGCTCTGGCGTCGTAGCTCATAGCAACCTCAAACTTTTAGGCTCAAGCCATCCTTTTGCCTCAGCCTCCCAAGAAGCTGGAAGTACCAACAGCGCCTGGCTAGTTTTTTTTTTTTTGAGACAGAGCCTCAAGCTATCCCCCCTGGGTAGAGTGCCATGGCATTACAGCTCACAGCAACCTCCAACTCCTGGGCTCAAGCACGTCTCCTGCCTCCGCCTCCCAAGTAGCTGGGACCACAGGCGCCTGCCACAATGCCCAGCTACTTTTTGGTTGCAGCCGTCATTGTTGTTTGGTGGGTCTGGGCTGGGAATTCGAACCCGCCACCTTAGGTGTACGTGGCTTGTGCCTTAGCCGGTTGAGCTATAGGCGACGAGCCTAGTTTTTCTGTTTTTAGTTGAGACAGAGGCTCACTCACTCTTGCTTAGGTTGGTCTCAAACTTCTGACCTCAGGTGATCAATCAGCCCCAACCTCCCAGAGTGCTAGGATTACAAGTGTGAGCCACCCTGCCCGGCCCCTCATTATATCCTTAAACCCAAATATACAAAATAATAATGATGCTGAAAAGGTTTAATCTAAGGAAGTTTGATTTTAAGTCGTTCATAGTCTTATTCTGGGTCTTCTAGTTTCCCATATTGCCATCAGAAATAATTGTGAGTTAAGGGCGGCTCCTGTGGCTCAAGGGAGTAGGGCACTGGCCCCATATGCTGGAGATTGTGTGTTCAAACCCAGCCCTGGCCAAAAACTGCAAAAAAAAAAAAATTGTGAGTTAACTTCATTTTGGTAGACATTCAGTGAGGGGTAGTTATGTATAAAGCTCCATGATGTTTAGGCCCATTGAAATCACTGCTAGTTTCTTGTTTAGGGCTCCTTGAACATTTTAGGAGGTAGATATCAAGTTAATGACATTCTTATGTGGAGTATGTGTTTTCCTCACTGTTCAACCTTCTCACCGTTCACCAAAAGGAGCCCTGTATTTAATGCAGGGATATTCAACCAGTGTGCCATGAAAATTTTTAAAGGTTGTTAATTAAATTATTTTGAAAAGAAGTTTAAAGCACATTAAGTGTGTTCCTTTTTTTACGCTTTTTTTTGATCACCATGATTTAAGTGTGCCACAGACATTTAACTGTAGGTTCAAGCATGCCGTGAGATAAAACGGTTTGAGGAACACTGCTCATCCCTTAGTAAGCGTGCCACTGCAAAGCATCGTATGTATAGTTTGGAGCATATCATTGAAGATTAATATTATTTGAGGAGGATCATTATTTTATGGCTACAATAGCAACTGCTACAGCAGTACTCTCTGTTAGCTCCATAAATCCTGTGATATCAAGTTAGAAGATGGTTTGGGGCACACTGAACTGTGGCTCTGGGAAGATTCTTTAGAACTGGAAGGCTTAGCAGCAGAAGTTGGATTTTGTTCTTGTTCTGTTTTTTTTTTTCCTGGTCTAGACAAGTACAGTAAGGAGAAGAGTGGAAAGACTAGAACTGTACTTTCTATTTTATTCCAGCATGAACTGCGTGTGCTGTGTGCCCAAATCATGAGCATCCCTATGTTCCCTGCCCCTGTTTCTCCCATTGGAAATGATCTTGTTCTTACAGCTTTTAAAAGTTTGGACAACATCCCAAATAGGTAGCCAACATCCCACACCACTCCCTCCCTCCCTCCCTCTCTATCTTCCTCTTTCTTCTTTATATAAGCCTGGTTAATGAGTCCTGATGACTTTTGCCTCAGCCTAATGTGAGAATCGGGCAGCCACAAACTCTGATACAGACCCCATCTAAACTGGCACATTGGCCAGGCCTGGTGGCTCATGCCTGTAATCCTAGTATTCTGAGAGGCTGAGGTGGGTGGATCACTTGAGCTCAGGAGTTTAAGACTACCCTGAGCAAGAGTGAGATCCTATCTCTATTAAAAAAATAAAAAACTAAAAAAGTGGCTCGGCACCTATAGCTCAACCGGCTAAGGCGCCAGCCACGTACACCTAAGATGGCGGGTTCGAATCCCCAGGCCGGGCCCACCAAACAACAATGATGGCTGCAACCAAAAAAATAGCCGGGCGTTGTGGCGGGCGCCTGTGGTCCCAGCTACTTGGGAGGCGGAGGCAGGAGACTTGCTAGAGCCCAGGAGTTGGAGGTTGCTGTGAGCTGTAATGCCACGGCACTCTACCCTGGGGGAAATCTTGAGGCTCTGTATAAAAAAAAAAAAAAAAACTAAAAAAGAAATAGAAAAACAAGTAGCTGGGCATGGTGGTTCATGCCTGTAGTCCCAACTAGTTGGGAGGCTAAGGCAAGAGGATTGCTCAAGCCCAAGAATTTGAAGTTGCTCTGAGCTATGATACCACGGCATTCTATCCAGGGTGACAGAGTGAGACTCTATCTCAAAAACAGGCACATTATTTTTGAACCAAACTTATAAGCATTATTTCTTCTCCTGTCCCAGGAGGCCACTGCATCCTACATATTAATATACCCATGGCTCCTCTCTGTCCCTTTTTTCCATCCTGCCCTACCCCAGCAGAAGGAAAGAATAGGGTGGGTGGAATCATTGAAGAACAACAGAAGTGAAAGAAGAGAGGCTGACTGGGAAATACCCTGGCCTGAGATCTAATGCTACATTTTAGGACAGGGAAGACAGGCATATTTTATAAGCACTGATGAAACTAGTAAAGAGAGAGTGATGGAAAAGAATGGGAATCATACATGGAATGAGGGCCCAGGGCAGGTAGGTAGGGATGGGGTTAAGAGCTCCAGGAGAGAGTTAACCTTGGTGCAGGTTGGAATGGTTACTCCTTGCTTAGAGTCAGGAGTGAAGAAAGAGAAGCGAGGGGACAGGGAGAGATTTTGAGGTGGAGAGGAAAAATATCGATAGTGTTAATATCCAGTAAGATAATAGAGATACCTAAAAGGTATTGAGTGCTTTTAGTTTTATAGTCAATATGTTAAGTACTTAATATGCATTACCTTATATAATCCACAAGAACCCTTTTAAGAGCTCTACTTTATAGAACAAAAGGATGGTTAAGATTCATTTAGGATGAATAAGAAATTTGCTCAGTGTTATACCATGGAAAGTGATATAGCTAAAATTCTCTTACTTTTTTTGGAGAGATAGGAGGCTTTCCATTGTGAGTAGGAGGGAGCTGGTGATGTGGTTTGTTGAGGTTATATAGTAAACTTCTATTGAATGCTTGGTGTATGCAGGGCACTGTTCTGGTTCCTAGCAACACACAGACAAGTAAGATACAGTCTCTGAACTCAAAGAATGTATACTCTAGGGTAAAAGTAGGTGAGGACTTACTTAAATCAGACAGTTAGGGAATTCTTGAACCATGTTATTAATGAGATTAATAAAAGTATTGAACAGCAAGTGGCCCGGCTGCCAGGAGGAGACTTTAAGAGCCTTGTGTCACACTCTGCCTATCATACCAATTGAGCATAGGCAATCCCAAGTCTGACATTTGGCAGAGCGAAGTTGAAATATTAAAGAAGCAAAGAATTCTTTTTTTGTTTTTTTTTTTTTTGAGACGGAGCCTCAAGCTATCCCCCTGGGTACAGTGCCATGGCATCATGCTCACAGCAACCTCCGACTCCTGGGCTCAAGCGAGTCTCTTACCTCAGCCTCCCAAGTAGCTGGGACTACAGGCGCCTGCCATGACACCTGGCCATTTTTTGGTTGCAGCCATCATTGTTGTTTGGCGGGCCAGGCTGGGGATTCAAACCCGCCACCTTAGGTGTATGTGGCTGGCACCTTAGCTGCTTGAGCCACAGGCCCCAAGCCAGAAGCAAAGAATTCTTAGGTGTTATTAAATATATCTTTTACTATGAATACAGTAGACATATACTGAGAATAATTTAATTTGTGGAGACTTAGCATGTAGAGCACATTTCTGAAAGTCCCTGTTTCTAAACTTTGTTGTAAAGCTTTTAGCCTTCATTTTATTTATATTTATTTGGTCATGTATTTTAACCTAAGAATTTCCTTTAAAAGCCAGACATATTTCATAGCGCCTGGTTGTTGGAATTGCCACAGATTCCAGCAGAATCATGTGTTTGCTCAAGTCAGGTCATACGGGTAAACCACTTCTAGAATAGCTTTTTTTTTTTTTTTTTTTTTTTTTTGAGACAGAGCCTCAAGCTGTCCCCCTGGGTAGAGTACCGTGGCATTACAGCTCACAGCAACCTCCAACTCCTGCGCTCCAGCAAGTCTCCTGCCTCCGCCTCCCAAGTAGCTGGGACCACAGGCGCCCGCCACAACACCCAGCTATTTTTTGGTTGCAGCCGTCATTGTTGTTTGGCGGGTCCGGGCTGGATTCAAACCCGCCACCTTAGGTGTACGTGGCTGGCGCCTTAGCCGGTTGAGCTATAGGCGCCGAGCCTGAATAGCTATTATACCCAAGATAGTGATCGCATCTGTCTTTTTATTACACTGTTTTTATTAAATAGATAAAATTTGTTTCTATTAGGAGAAAGTATAAACTCTTGCCTAGTTTTAAGGACTACACGTATTTTCTTTTTTTTGGAGATGGAGCCTCAAGCTATCTCCCTGGGTAGAGTACCATGGCATCACAGCTCACAGCAACCTCCAACTCCTGGTCTCAAGCGAGTCTCCTGCCTCAGTCTCCCAAGTAGCTGGGACTACAGGCACCCGCCACAACACCTGGCCATTTTTTGGTTGCAGCCATCATTGTTGTTTGGTGGCCCGGGCTGGGAATTCAAACCCGCCACCTTAGGTGTATGTGGCTGGCTCCTTAGCCGCTTGAGCCACAGGCGCCAAGCCAACTACACGTATTTTCAACTTCTTTTTGAAACTTGTTCCTGGGATGGTTTTTACCTACTTGATACCCTGATGCGCTGGCTAAATGATGTGAACAGATCTCTCCCTTATACGCCCTGTTCAGTTACACATCCGTCTTCAAGTCAGATCAAGTGAATCAGACCTGCTCAGGGAAGAAGTTGTGATCAGGTTTTCATTAGAAAAGCATGAAGTATCCAAATGGGTGGTGAAAGACCAGTGCCATAGAAACAAGCTTAAAGTTAATAAATATAAAACTCAATGAGGAGCTCTGAAATTGTGGACAGTTGAGAGTTGGTGTTAGGAATCTCTCTCTGTGTGTTCTTGCTGAGGTACTTACAGATTTTTCCCAAAGCTACTGAGTGGTGACTTAGAGACAGTGGAAACAACACAGGGGCACTGCTTGGAACGTGGTGCTGCCCACCCCACGTTCCCCTGCCATTCAGGATTCCCCGAGGAAGGGGTGTGGCAACAGCAATGGCACAGTCTTTTAGCACCTGAGGCTTTGGGATCCCATGCAGTGTTGGGACTGCAGATTTAAACATTGCATTAAAATCCTAACTTACTTCAGTATTTTCTGTTTAAAAAATATTTGAAAAAGAAACTGATTTTTTTTACATTAGCTTATAGTCTGTGAATTTATTTTTAAATTATCAGATAACGCGTAATTTCAGACCCTGTATTCATACTTTTTAATTGGTTTTAAAATTGTATGTTAAGTATCTTATTCATTACAACTTTTTAGAAGCATAAATGGCATATGAGTTTAATATTTATTAAATTAATTTAGTATGCACGTTAATATTGGCATATTAAAGAGTCATACATTTCCAGTGTAGAATCATATATAGGTTACTTTCTTTTTTTTTTTTTGAGACAGAGCCTCAAGCTGTCCCCCTGGGTAGAGTGCTGTGGCATTACAGCTCACAGCAACCTCCAAGTCCTGGGCTCAAGCGAGTCTCTTGACTCCACCTCCCAAGTAGCTGGGACCACAGGCTCCCGCCACAACG
Source organism: Galago senegalensis (assembly GCA_963575145.1). Taxonomy (NCBI): domain Eukaryota; kingdom Metazoa; phylum Chordata; class Mammalia; order Primates; family Galagidae; genus Galago; species Galago senegalensis. The sequence goes on along the minus strand of CAUYTI010124991.1, from coordinate 1,542 downwards.
CCTGGCTATTTTTTGGTTGCAGCTGTCGTTGTTTGGCGGGTCCGGGCTGGGGATTCGAACCCGCCACCTTAGGTGTACGTGGCTGGCGCCTTAGCCGGTTGAGCTATAGGCGCCGAGCCTGTAGGTTACTTTCTGATCAAATAAAGTTTTGGAGACTATTTTCATTTTTGATATCTTTAATCTGCTTGTTCTTCTAACTATAAATCATAGAGGCAAATGATTAAGTGGACAGGTGAAGAGGAGGAAGTCGCAAATAAAATAGGCACTTACATTTATTGTGTTTGCAAGGTTGTTTTTGAGGACAGTGCATGTTTCTTGAGACCTTGTTTTTTGGCTGTTTTATAGAGCTCTGGCCTCTTAACAGCACTGCTTTAACGACTTCTTGTGGGGCTCTTGGTTTATGTTAGCACTGACTGTGGAGGGAGAAAGGAGGTCAGGTTTCACAAGGAGGCATACTTGTAAAATCATACCTAACTGGCAGAAACAAAGGCCGCGTTAGGAATCAGCCGAGATTCACATAAGGACACGACGTGTTGGGCCTGAAATAAGTAGAAGATATTTTGATAGTGCTGCAGATAGTTCTCAAACTAAAGTCTTAGAGGGCTCTAAAGTTAATTGTGAAGGACATACTCATTTACTCACTTTAAGGCCCAACTTTAAAAGAATCCAATAGAAAAATAAGGACTTGTTGTGAAACAAAGTTTTAAGGACTATCATAATAGGTGTTTCCTATTTGCATGATTTCCTAAAGTTTCTACGTTTTGATTGAAAATTTTGTATTTTTTTCATTTAAAAAGGGTTTCATTCAGAAGCTCTTTTTCTTGTGATTTTTCAGGTTTAGGACATTGGTTAGAGAGAGAAGCAAGTAAGCATTCATTGATCATAGGTGTTATCGCCAAAGAATAAGACGTTAAAAGAACTAAAAAGGCACATGTAAATTAAAGGTGAGAGATTTTATCAGGCAGTGGGGCGCAGTAGAAAATGTATGCATACAAACTCTGCCTTCAATCCATGCCCCATGGAGGAATATATAAGTTTTTAAAATATCACTATTTCTTAAATATTTTTGTAGATAGGAAGTAATATAAATAAAAAATAAAAATAACCGTAATACATAAACCTACCAGCAGAGATCTAAATTCAGTTTCCTCTCTCTTTGTAATCTATCTCCCATTATTTCATCATTGAAGTAGTATATTTTATCTCCTCCCAATAATTTATCTGTCCACATTCAAAAATGGGAAAATCACGTTTCTCTGCAATTTTTGTACCTTTACGTAAAAGCTATGTAAGTCTGGCTTAGTAAAAACAAACAAACAAACAAAAAAACTAAATCTTAGAATACTTCTGCCTTTGTTCAGGCTTTAACATTTATTTTTATTAAGAGTCATTGGCGGCTCAGCGCCTATAGCTCAACCGGCTAAGGCGCCAGCCACGTACACCTAAGGTGGCGGGTTCAAATCCCCAGCCCGGACCCGCCAAACAACAATGACAGCTGCAACCAAAAAATAGCCGGGCGTTGTGGCGGGCGCCTGTGGTCCC
>CAUYTI010124987.1:0-21888 GCA_963575145.1 Galago senegalensis | reverse complement strand
GCATCACGCTCACAGCAACCTCCAACTCCTGGGCTCAAGCCAGTCTCCTGCCTCAGCCTCCCAAGTAGCTGGGACTACAGGCGCCCGCCACAATGCCTGGCCATTTTTTGGTTGCAGCCATCATTGTTGTTTGGCAGGCCCCGGCTGGGGATTTGAACCCACCACCTTAGGTGTATGTGGCTGGCACCTTAGCCGCTTGAGCCACAGGCGCCAAGCCAACTTTTATCATCTTAATAACTCTTTTTTTTTTCCTTAGAGGAATGTACAAGATTTTTTTTTTAATTAGTTTTTTTTTTTTTTTGGCAGTTTTTTGGCCAGGGCTGGGTTTGAACCCGCTACCTCCTGTGTATGGGGCGGGTGCCCTACTCCTTTGAGCCACAGGCACCGCCCCCGTTTTTAAATTTTTTTTGAGACAAGATTTTGCTGTTTTTGCTCAGGCTGGAGTGTTGTGGCACCATCATTAACTCACTGTAACCTCCAACTCCAGGGTCAAGTGATCCTCCTACTTGAGCTGCCTGAGTAGCTGGGACTATACTGCACATTGCTTGGCTAATTTGACCCCTTCTCCTCCTTTTTTTTCCCCTCTCCCCATCTATTTTTGGTAGAGATAGTGTCTTGCTTTTGCTCAGGCTGGTCTCAAACTTCTGAATTCAATGGATCCTCCTGCCTTGGCCTCCCAGAGTGCTAGGATTACAGGTGTGAGCCAGCACACCTGGTATGGATGATTACATTTATATGAAATGTGTAGAATAGGCAAATCTGTAGATATAGGAAATAGATACGTGGTTGTCTAGGAGTTGAGACTTGACTAGTGACTTCTTATGGGTACTATGTATGACTCCTTTTTGAAGTAAGGAAAATATTCTAAAATTGTGGTTATTTTTGCATAAAACTGTGACTGTACTAAGAACCACAATTCCCTACTTTCAAATGAATGGATATATTTTATGGTGTGTGAATTATCTCAATAAAGTTGTTTTTTTGTTATTGTTGTTTTGTTTTTTAAAGACAGGCTCACTCTGTCACCAAGGCTAGAATGCTATAGTGTCAGCCTAGCTTATAGCAACCTCAAACTCCTGGGTTCAAATGTTCCTCCTGGTTCAGCTTCCTGGTTAGCTGGGACTATAGGTGCATGCCACCATGACTAGCTAGTTTCTCTATTTTTAGTAGCGACAAGGGTCTTACTCTTGCTCAGGCTAATCTTGAATTCCTGAGTTCAAGGGATCCTCCTGCTTTTGCCTCCTAGAGTGATAGGATTTACAGATGTGAGCCACAATGTCTGGCATAATAAAGCTGTTTTTAAAAAATGTTAGCTGTTACTTAGATAGCATTTTCATGATTGAGTCAAAGAAACAATATAAATGAATAAAAGACATAGATGTTCTTCTGTGTTCCTTTTTTAGTTTTTTTTTTTTTTTGGAGTTATGAGCATTTTTAGCTTTTTATTACTATTATTATTACTATTATTATTTGGGATTCATTAAGGGTACAAACAATTAGTTTACACTGATTGCATTTGTTAGATAAAGTTCCCCTTATATTTGTCTTGCCCCCAAGAGGTGTGCCACATACCGTGACCCCTCATCGTCTTTTTTAGTTTCTTATTACCTTTCCAACATTTTATTCATTGAGCTATTAAAGGATATCATGGTGCTTTTAAGTTCTGGCATAATGAATAAAGCTGCTCCTCTCCAATTGAGTAATTATTTATTAAGGATCTGCTTAGTGATGTTATGGAATATTCAAAGGTTCTTATAGGCTAATCAGAAAAATGATGAATAGGAAACCAAAGTTATTAATAGAAGATTTCATTCACTAATTACTTATTTCACAAAGGACAGTGTACATGCACAGTTGAGGATACAATGAGAGAAGTACAATTTGCCAGTCTTTGAGGATCTTGGGCTGATAAAGGAGATTAACAAGGGGTCTGGCGTCGGGTAGGCCTGTGCCTTTTCTTGGCAGCTTTCTCATTTCTCTTAGCCTTCATAAAATTGGAAGGATGGGGCATTGCTTTTGATTAGTCTTTGGCTCAAGGGAATGTCACAGTTGGTTTGATTTTTTTTTTTTTTTCTATCCAGACTGCTCTGTGAGTGGAGATGGATCCAGAACTCTGTTCACATTCAAAACAGGAATTGATGTTGAGACTTTGAAAGTTATAAGATGTAACATTCGATGCCAGGATAGAGTTTAGATTTGAGCTGATAAGACCTTTTGTTTTATTTTGTTTTGTTTTTTTGAGACAGAGTCTCACTTTATCATTCTTAGTACAGTGCCATGGCGTCACAGCTCACAGCAACCTCAAACTCTTGGGCTCAAGCGATTCTCTTGGCTCAGCCTTCCAAGTAGCTGGGACTAAGAGACAGGTCTCGCTCTGACTCAGGCTGGTCTCAAACCTGTCAGTTCAGTCAGTCTGCATGCCTTGGCTGATAAGAAAGACCTTTTTTAGTGTTGAACAGAAGATGAAACATAGATTGAGGACATAAATTTTGATACCACAAAATCCATTAAAACATACTTGTTAGGTGAGTATGGAATTTACCTCTTATCAGTAACACTCTCTATTTCTTGAAGCTTATCATTATTGTTATTATTATTTTGATGAGAAACTTAACAAAGGGAAAAAGCCAAAATAGAAGGTTGCAGAATGAGATTTGTACCTTTGAGGTCAATTATTTGACATTCAGTACTCAGCTGATGTTTGTTAGATTACTACTATTTGTCCAGCACTTTCCAGTACACAATAGTAAACAAAATAAAGGGTCTCTGTTCCCATGGAGCTCAGGAGTCTAGCAGAATTGACTGCTATTTATAAGTCTTACTAACAGTTGATAATGTATTTTAATTACTATTTAGGGTAAAGTACCATTATCCCTGTTCTACGTAAGAGAGTAAAAAGCTTGCCCTATGCAGCTAGAGACAAAGCTAGAGTTTTTGACTGTTAACTGATTATACTCCCTCTAGCGGAGATGTGGCCTCAGACTCTACAGGGACATTTTTAATGCCCTGGAGCCAGATCCGTTTGTTAAGGGTATTTAAAAACAAAAATCTTATACAGTGATTCTTTTAGCAGTGGCATGGTTTACAAAGAGATTTTGAGCAGGTAATACATACATAAATAAATAACAAAGCTCTGTCTTTTTGAAAGTTTGGTTATAAAGTGTGTTGCCAAAGAGCTTTTTACTGGCATGACTCAAAATAAATAATCATGGGTTCAGTACCAGACCACCATGATAAAGTGAATATCACAGTAAAGCAAGACAGGGAGCCACAAACTTTTGGTTTAACAGTTGCTGACTGATCAGGGTGATGGTTGCTGAAGTTGCAGTGCCTGTGGCATTTTCTTGAAATAAAACAATAATGAAGGTTCCCTCATGAATTGAGTCTTCTTTTCAGGAGAGATTTCTCTGTAATGTGCTGCTCTTTGATAGCATTTCACCAGACTAGAACTTGTTTCACAATCGGCGTCAATTCTCTCAAACTCTGCCTCTGCTTTATCAACTGAGTTTCTGTAGTATTCTGAATCTTTTTTTGTGCTTTCAACCATGTTCATAGCAATAGATTCCATCTCAAGAAACTACTTTCTTATCCATGAGAAGCAACTCCTCATCTGTGTAACTTTTGTGTTTAACTTTTATCATAAGATTACAGTAATTCAGTCACATCTTCAAGCTCCACTTTTAATTCCAGTGTTCCTACAGTTTCCATCACATTTACAGTTACTTCTTCCACTGACTCTTGAACTCTTCAAAGTCATCCTTGAGGGTTGGGATCATCTTATTCCAAACTCTTGTCCATATTGATATTTTTGACCTCCTTTCCATTATGAATCATGAATATTTTTAATGGCATTTAGAGTGGTGAATCCCTTTTATAATGTTTTCAATTGACTTTGCCCATTGGAAGAATCACTGAATCACTAACTATGGCAGCAATAGCCTTACAAAATGTGTTTTTGAAATATTAAGACTCAAAAGTTGCAATCTCCTTGACCCATGGACTGCAGAATAGATACTGTGATAGCAGGCATAAAGACAACTTTATTGTCCTCGTATATCTTCATCAGGCTATTGACTAGGATTACTAGGTGCATTGTTGAGCAGTGAAATTTTGAAAGAAGTCTTCTTCTGAGCAGTAAGTCTCAACAGAAGGCTTAAAATATTTCAGTAAATGAAATATGATGTGAATAGTCATCCAGGCTCTGTTTTTCCATTTAAAGAGCATAGACAGAATTGATTACTGTAATTCTTAAGGACCCTGGGATTTTCAGAACAGTAAATGAGCATTGCCTTCAGCTTAAAACCAACAGCTGCATTAGCTTTTAACAAGAGAGTAAGCCTCTTTTGAAGCTTTGTGTCAACTTCTGCACTGGCTGTGAAAATCCTAGATAGCATATTCCAATATAAGACTGTTTGATCTAATTGAAAATCTCTGGTTAGTTTAGCCTCCTCCATCAGTAATCTTAGCTAGATCTTTTGGACATTGGTACCTGCTACTTCATTCACCTTGTTGTACAGATGGCTTTTTTCCTTAAACTTCATGTCCTGTTTACTCATAATTTGTGTGTTTTCAAAGTAGGTTGTGTTTTTTGTTTGTTTTTTTGAGACAGAGTCACTTTGTCGCCCTCAGGGGAGTGCTGTGGCATCATAGCTCACAGCAACCTCAGTCTCTTGGGCTCAAGCGATTCTCTTTTGTCAGCCTCTTGAGTAGGCGGGACTATAGGCACCTCCATAACACCCAGCTACTTTTAGAGACAGGATCTCCCTCTTGCTCAGCCTGGTCTCGAACCTGTGAGCTCAGGCAGTCTACCCACCTCAGCCTCCCAGAGTGCTAGGAGTACACGTGTGAGCCACCACATCCAGCCATAAAGTAGGTTTCTTGTAGATAATATTTAATTGGATCTTGTTTTCGGATCCTTTTGGACAGTATTGTTTTATAAGTGGAGTATAAACAAATGAGATTTAAAATATTATATAGTCGGGTTAACATATTGGTTACTGTTAGCATGTTACCATATTGGTTATTATTCTGTTTCTTGCCTTTGTTCTTTGTTCCTATTTTTGTCTTCCACTTTTTTGTGTTTTATGGTTTCAAGTTGCACATTTTATATGATTCTGTTTCTCTCCTTTGTATTTTAGTTATTTAACTTTAAGTGATTGATTTTCTTAGGGTTTGCAATGTATATTTACAACTAATCTAACTTCACTTTTATTTATTTATTTATTTATTTATTTATTTATTTATTTATTTTTTTGAGACAAAGCCTCAAGCTGTCCCCCTGGGTAGAGTGCTGTGGCATTACAGCTCATAGCAACCTCCAACTCCTGGGCTCAAGCGAGTCTCCTGCCTCCGCCTCCCAAGTAGCTGGGACCACAGGCACCCGCCACAACGCCCGGCTATTTTTTGGTTGCAGCCGTCATTGTTGTTTGGCAGGTCCGGGCTGGGGATTCGAACCCGCCACCTTAGGTGTATGTGGCTGTCGCCTTAGCCGGTTGAGCTATAGGCGCCAAGCCCACCCTCTTTTCTTATCATTAGCCTTTCCTAACAGACCAGGCTGTAGATGTCTCTCTCATTTATCATCCAAATTGCTGACTATGCGGTTAGCCTCCTGCTGGGTAGACTATCCAGAAACTCCGTCAAACTTGATTCTAAGAGGTATTTTGAACAATCGCTAATGTTTTATTTGAAAAATGTAAAATGCATTCCAATTTTAAGAAAACCCCTGCAATATGTGCTACACAACACAATCCCATACATAACAGTTAAATAACTGTCCTAATAGTATTACTGATTAAGTCTCTTCCCAAGATCTGACTACTTAGCACCTATTAAATTCCCATATGCATCATGACTTACTTTGTTCCAATGAGCTATTTATCTATTACTGCTCCAACAACACAGCATCTTCATTTACTATACAATTTTACAATATCCAGTAACATAAGCCCCTTCATTCTGTTTTCAAATTTTTCCTTCTTCTCAATTTCTGTGTTTTCAAATTTTTCTTAGCTAGCCATTCACATCTGTTCTTCCAATTGAAATTTATTTATTTATTTTTTGAGATAGAGCTTCACGCTGTTGCCCTAGATGAAGTGCTGTGGCATCATAGCTCACAGCAACCTCTAACTCTTGGGTTGAAGGGATTCTCTTGCCTCAGCCTCCCAAGTAGCTGGGACAACAGGCGCCCACCACAATGCCCAGCTATTTTTTGGTTGTAGTTGTCATTGTTGTTTGGCAGGCCTGGGCTGGATTCAAACTTGCCAGCTCTGGTGTATGGGGCTGGAGCCCCAATTGAAATTTAAAATCAACTTATAATATCTCTTCATTTATATGCTTTGGAAAAGTTTGTGAAATTTCCTTAAAGTATATTCCGAAGATACTTTTTTTTTTTTTTTTTGGTCGTTGTCTAATTCATCTCTCAGTCTTTTTGTTATTAGTAGAATTTGAAATATTTCATATCTCCTTATCATTAACTGCTGATTTCTGTATGCTTATCTTTTATCTGGCCACCCAACTCATGTACCTAAAACTTTTCAGCTGATATTCTTGATTTCTTCTGTAAGCAAGTAAGTCTGCAAGAAAGAAACAAGTTTTGTCTTTTCTTATTTTATTCTACTAGCTAGGACTTCTAGTACAATGTTGAAACAGTTAAGAAGAATATCTTGTTTTGTTTTAATTAGGATGAGTCTACTATAGGTTTCTGGTATATATTCCTTATCTTTTTTCTTGAAGACAAGATCTTGCTCTGTTGCTAGGGCTAGAATACAGCATCATCATCATCATAATAGTTCACTGTAACCTCAAACTTCCGCGCTCAGGCCAATCCTTCTGAGTAGCTGGGACTATGGGAGCTCACCACCACACCTGGCTAATTTTTCTATTTTTTTGTAGAGACAGGGTCACACTTTCCTGCTCAGGCTGGTCTCAAACTCCTGGCCACAAACAATCCTCCAACTTTGACCTCCTAAAGGGCTGGGACTATAGGTGTGAGTCACTGTGACCAGTCTATATGCCTTATTTTAATTAAAGAACTTTACTCTTAATTTGAACTTGCTAGGACATAAAATAGTAGTAAATTTGATAGGTATTTTCCTCAGTTATCTGCAGAAATGATCATATAGTTTTTCGTTAATCCTTCAATGTAATATGTATCAATAATTTCCTACCTGGTCTATCCATGTGTTTTAGATATACTTGATAACACTTTTAAACACATTACTAAATCTGGCTGGCTGTTAATTTCATTTAGTATTTTTTTCTTCTCTGTGAGAATCATAGTTTTTGGTAGCATCCTTATTCAGTTTTGCTAACAAGGTAGCCTTTTTTTTTTTTTTTTTTTTGAGACAAAGCCTCAAGCTGTCCCCCTGGGTAGAGTGCCATGGCATCACAGCTCACAGCAACCTCAACTCCTGGGCTCAAGTGAGTCTCCTGCCTTAGCCTCCCAAGTAGCTGGGACTACAGGCGCCTGCCACAACGCCCGGCTATTTTCTGGTTGTAGCCGTCATTAGAGTGCCACCACAGCGCTGCAGCTCACAGAAACCTCAAACTCTTGGGCTTAAGCAATTCTCTTGCCTCAGCTTCCCAAGTAACTGGCACTACATGTGCCTGCCATAATGCCCTGCTGTTTTTTTGTTGCAGCTGTGACTGTTGTTTTAACAGCCCGGGTGTACGTGACCAGCACCCTACCCACTGAGCTAAGGGCGCGTCTTCTTTGTTGTTTTTTTTTTTTTTTTTGAGACAGAGTCTCACTCTGTTGCCAATGCTAGAGTATAGTGGCATCACCCTAACTCATAGCAACCTCAGCCTCTTGGGCTCAAGGGATTCTTCTGCTTTAGCCTCCTTTTTTTTGAGACAGAGTCTTACGTTGTTGCCCCTGGTAGAGTGCCCTGTTGTCATAGCTCACAGCATCCTCTATCTCTTAGGCTCAAGGGATTCTCTTGCCTCAGCCTCCTGAGTAGCTGGGACTATAGGCACCCACCATAATGCCTGGCTATTTTTTTAGCGATGGCATCTCACTCTAGCTCTGCTGGATTTGGAACTCGTGAGGTCAGGTGATCCACCCACCTTGGGCCTCCCAAAGTGCTGGGATTGGAGGCGTGAGCTGTCCAGCCAGCTTCCTTTTTTTTTAGTTTATGAATCTCCATTGGTTTGTTAGTTGAGATTACACATTTGTGCAACACCTCATTCCATGCCACAGAAGAGTGTTCTTGGTAAATCTCACACACTCATAGTGTTTTGAGAGGAGAAGGTGTGTGGTAAGGTTAATAATCTGGTCATATTTTCTAACTCACTGTAAGTCAATTTGGATCATTATATTCTCATACTGAAATCATGGTCTACCTAAGAGAAGTACCAACAAAAGGCTGAAAACTCACTTCTACACTGGCGTAATCGCACATGGAACACTTAAATGGCTTCTCATGGGTGTGTTTGTAACGCCGATGCCGCACCAATTCTCCACTAGTCACAAAGGCCATGTCGCAGTCTGGGCACTTGTGAGGACGAGTACCTAGGGAAAGGAGGGTTAACAGGAAGAGCAAGATCAAGGGCACAGTTTCTGCAGAGCTCATTGCGTGGCACAAAATTGCTGCATGAGATTGGAATCTCATTATACCGTCAACTATACTAGCTTGAGGCCTGAGAGTAACTTGCTGAAATTTACAACACTAGCCCTAGGATATTAGAACACACACCAAACATTTAGGTAGTCGTAATTACCCATTTGAATCTGTTGTCTTTGTATACAAAATCCTTCTTATCCCTATTTTGTGACTGTCTTAGTCCCTATGGATCAAAAATTAATAGAAACGCCATTTTGTTTCGATTCTTGCTTAAAATATATAGAGCATCTTTTACACCTTCATGTTTTATCAAGTACAGAATTAATAAAATAACTGAAGATCTTTCCACATGTCCAATCTCACTCTATCATGACTATACATATATACAGCCCCTGGGGTGTCCGTATTCTGAAACTCTTTTTTTAAACCACAAACATACTTGCTTATTTTCTTTCATTTTTTTTTTTTTTCCAGTGGTAAGATAGGATTTTATTAGACAGAAATATAGAAGGAGTAACAAGTACCAGAGCTTCTGGCAAAGGGGAAGACCCAAGTTGGAAGTCTTCCCCTAGTTTGTTTTCTATATAAATTTGTTTTGATAAGTTCCAGAGGCTTATCAAAGGCTTTACACAAACTAGTATTGCCTTTTATGTGATTTGAACAGGTCACTTTCAAATAGCTGTCTGACAATTTGTAATCTGAATGCCAATTCATCTAATATTTAAACATTTTAATGAATAGCATTCATATACTCTCTACGTTTCCTTTGTTTTTTACCAAAGGAATCTTAGTGTTTTTAATATAACCTCACAAAATAGCTCCATAACATAAATGATTATTTTACTGGATCTTCTCCAGTCATTTTATATTCTGAATACTGCAATAAAATACCATGTTTAGGTAATAAAGACAATTCAAAGGAGATAAAAATGAGAGCACAACGAAGTGTTGTCTTTAAAGACTGTTATTCAAAAACTAGTGACCATCTGTAATTTTGAGCACTGGTAAAAAGTGACAGCAAGGTAATCCTAAATACCAAAACCAAAGGCAGGATGCCTTTGAGAATGGAATTAGGAAGAAGTGCCACAACATAATAAACAGGACTAGACATCTGCAGAAATGATTCTCTTACAGAATGTAGAGACTCTTGGAGAGGGAAGTGTGACTGGCATATGAGAATAACTAGGAAATTCCAAAGAATCTGCTTGATTTGCTTCTTTAGTACTACTGAGGATATAAGAGTGAAGGATAGAGTTCTTTCTGTGAAGAATGTATAGTTTTATGGCATAGTTAAGTAAACAAAACAATTAACAAGAGAAGGAAAGCAACATCTATTTTTTCTAGGGCTGAAAGGTAAGCTAAAAATCAACTACTGCTATTTACCTAGTATTATAGGAGATGAAAAAAGGCCTGCCTCTGGTAGACATAACCATGGAAATCAGCAAAGTACACACTGCTATGGGGCAGGGATTTCCACTAGGCTGCCTTACATGACCACCTATGTCCCTCTGCTCAAGGTCCATTCTTACCAAATCACTTTTCAATTGCTGCAGCATCTTAACATAGGCAAAAGCATTTAGAAAATTAAAAACTGTATTCCTCACCATAACCTGATACTCTGGCATACACGTCTGACTCTTGTGAGTTTGGTTAGCATAGATCAGTCCTTCCAAATCAATTCTGGATAACCAGACACATTGCACTTCTTATTTTCAAAGCTGAGGACTACCCAAGACTGAAACCTTGTGCCAATTGTAGACTCTGGGTGACAACAGTATTGTCCACATGACTTCATCAATTATGACCAATGGACCATTCTGGGGTGGGGGAGGATGTGGAAAGTGGGTAGGCTGTGTCTATGTGTGGGCTGGGGTACATGGGCACTCTGACCTCCCTCTCGAGTTTGCTGTAAACCTAAAACTGGTCTCTAAAACAGTCTATTTAATTAAAAGAAAAAAAAAAAGCTGGAGTAAACTGATCAGAATGCCCAAATCAAGGCATACCTGTCTGTCTTGGGAAGTCCTGACATGGGCCCGCTACTTTTACTAATCATTTGCTTTCTCAAAGTGTCTTCAAAGTATCAAATAAAACACATTATTAAATGTCTGAGTAGAAACTAGGGAGATGTTCAAAAGTGACTAACTCACATTAGCAAAAATATACATAGGCCAACACCCCCTTGATCATACTCATCTGACAACCAGAAAAGCCAATCAAAAATAAGACCGTCACAATGAAACACTGGGTGAGAGGATTTGTAAGCTAAGGACCTACAATGAAAACACAAAGAGTTCAGAAAAGAGCCTAGAGCTCCATTGCGGTCTCTCCATTTCAGTGACCTGAAACCTGGCCACAGCCAATATGAAGGTAATATTAGCATATCTGAACAGTAAAGCAAGGATGATGCTTGAACAAATTAATGTTTGAATTGCCAGAATGATGCCTTAAATTTTCCAGCCTGAGTTTCGAAATTACTTATCTTCCTTGAGGTGAAACAACCAGAAACAGAAAAAGCCATGGTTTTGGCCGGGCATGGTGGTGCACGCCTGTAGTCCCAGTGCTATGGGAGGCCGAGGCGGGTGGATCACTTGTGCTGAGAGGTTCGAGAGCAGCCAAGACCCCCCCTGAGCTAAATGAGCCAGAGTGAGACCCCGTCTCTACAACAACAACAAGACAACGAGACAGCCAGACCTTGTGATCCCAGCTCCATGGGGGGCAAGAAAACGCTACAGGAGGAAGAAGTAATTAAAAAAAAAATTTAAAAAAAAAACCCTTCAAAGTAATAAAGTTGAAATAAAAAAAAATTTTTTAAAAAGCCATGGTTTTTACAAAGGCAGATGTCACTTCTATTTCTAATGTTCTTCCTCATAATGCACAACATTTATTGCCTGAAACTTTCTAGGGTCATTTTTTGTCATTGTTAAAACCTCAACAGTACAATGGTTAACATCTTGAGGAACTATTCATCACCCTTTATATAGAGGGTAACTAAAACGTATATACCCATTTTTTAAGAAAGGAAAAAACTGTATTAAAATTGTAATAACATATACCAATAACAAAAGATAAACACAATCACATTTGAGCACTTCTTGTAACCGTACAAGTCAAACATGACTTGAGTATTATAATTTTAATGTAGTTTTTTCTTTCTCAAAATGTATATACATTTTTTTTACACCCTCTGTATAACTTAGATTATTTCCCACTAGATTTCCTTTATGTTTGCCCATAACTGAGTCCACCTGATTATAGTAAAATCAAGTTTATAAAAATGGCACTATAAGAAAGAACAAAAAGTTCCCAATGGAATTAGTTTGAATGATACTAAAAACCCAAGTCTAAACTTTGGCTATGTTGTAGTCTTTCTTATTCAGCACCTGTATGGGTGTTAAGGTGATTCCTCAGTAGAGTGACTGTTCTGAACGCCCTGCCACAGAGATGGCACTTGTGTGGTCTCTCATCAGTGTGGCTTTTCATGTGTCGATCCAAATTTGAACGCCGTGGACATGTGTAACTGCAGAGCTCACACTGGAATGTCTTCTTTACACCTATATGTAAAATAAAATACTTAATTTGCTGCAGAGTTTCACAGTATTAAGATTAACCCTAATCTTAAATTTCTACAAATATTTTATTAGCTTTTTATAACTAAACCCAACCTAAGTCATAAGGACCCCCATCACTAATACCTTTACTTCTTTCCCCTTAGTATTTAAAAAAGTAATTTTTAAAAAGCATTTAGCCTGGCTGAAAAAAGAAGTAATCACATAATAATCTTTAATAAAAATACAATTAAAGGCAGCTCACGCCTATAATCCTAACACTATGGGAGGCTGAGGTGGGTGGATTGCTTGAGCTCACAAGTTCGAGACCAGCTTGAGCCTGTCTCTACTTAAAAAAAAAAAAAAAAAAAAAAAATAACCAAGGCAAAAGGATCCCTTGAGCTTAAGAGTTGGAGGCTGCTGTGAGCTATGATGATGCCATGGCATTCTACCCAGGGTAATAGCTGAAGACTCTGTCTCAAAAAAAAAAAAAAAAAGATACAATTAAAGTACTTAAGTACTTATATATGCACTGTGTTGAATGTGTTATCCCAAAACAGTTTTATGAAACTATTATAAACAAACCCATTTTACCTTTCTTTTTAATTTTTGTTGGCTTTGGAGGCTTCATATTACCAACCACTTTCTCTGCATTAACCTCTGACAGCAGACCCTCCTGCTGCTCTTCCTCAAAGTCATAGACAGATACATCCACATCTTTGCCCTCCTCTGTGTAACGCAGTTTGCTTTTTTTGGTTTTCTTTGTTTTTTTGGCTGGTGGCTGATAGTCTGGGTCTTTTTGCCAACTAGGATCTTCCTGAGGCGGAAGTTCCCCTTGTTCTAGTGTCTCCACCTCTCCATTGGCCCCCACTTTCACCACTTGGAACCCCTCAGGCAAGGGTAACGTGTGGCATATCATGGGTTCACTTTCTGCAAGACCCTCTTTAGACACTTCATTCTCATAAGCCCCCTGAAGTTCTTCTACTGAAGTGGTAGCAACAGGTACAGTCACAGGAACAGGTACTTGAACAAGTTGAAGCTCTCCTAAATTTATAGGCTGTTCCTCCATATTTACAACCTGCAAGGTTATAATCTGGGTATCGTCCACAGCAGCCTCTGCTTCTGGAGCCACTGTGCCCTCCATTACTTCAGTCTTCATCTGAAGAAGGGTAGGATCAAGCTGTTCCATCATTACCATCTGTACACTGCTGTTGACATCCTGGACCACCTCACCCCCATCTGTCTGGTTCTGGGGTAAGTGGCAGGTATCTTCTTCCTGGCCCCCTTCCCGGCGTCTCTGGTAAGTCTTTCTTTCCTTTCCTTTAATAAAAGTTTCGGACTCCTCCACAATGGCTTCGACCGCCTCACCTTCCATTTCCCCTTCCTTTGTTAAAGGAGAACACAGATTGTTATTTAAAATAAAGTTCAACTAAATAAAACATATACATTTAAAACAAAAAAGACCCCTGGGTGAATGAATTAGGTTATCAGTGATGGTGGTTGCTTTTTTAAGCATCTCATTGACCAATAAGTGGTTGTTAATATTAAAAAAACATGTGCCTACTGATGGAAAGCGAAAAGTACCACCTAAAGCAGTTTTGTAAAATAAAACCAAAACCTCTGAAACTAACCAAAGCCTCTAGATCCAACTACCAATTAATAGGAAATTAGTGACAGAAGATATTAAATTATACTACAGGGGAAAAAAAATCAGTGAAATCTAGACTGTGGTAAATAACTGTTTAGATTAGGCTCAAGGAGTAGGACGCCAACCCCCCACATACCGGGAGTGGTGGATTTAAACCTGGCCCCAGCCAAAACTGCCAAAAAAAAAAGAAAAAAAATATTAACTACTTGGGGTGGGGGGATGGTGGTGCCTGTGGCTCAGTGAGTAGGGTGCCAGCCCCATATACTGAGGGTGGTGGGTTTGAACCTGGCCCCAGCCAAACTGCAACAACAAGAAAAAAAAAATAACTGGGCATTCTGGCAGGCACCTATAGTCCCAGCTATTCGGGAGGCTGAGGCAGGAGAACCGCCTAAACCCAAGAACTGGAGGTTGCTGTGAGCTGTGATGCCACAGTACTCTGGGAGGCTAAGGCAGGTGGATTGCCTGAGCTCATGGGTTCGAGACCAGCCTGAGCCAGAACAAGACCTCATCTCTAAAAATGCCAGGCATTGTGGTGGGCACCTGTAGTCCCAGCTACTAGGGAGGCTGAAGCAAGGGGATCACTTGAGCCCAAGAGTTTGAGGTTGCTGTGAGCTGTGACACCACAGCACCCTACCGAGTTCTACAAAATGAGACTGTCTCCAAAAAAAAAACAAAAACAAACAAACAAAAACGATTAACTAATTGGTTCCTTCTGCATTGGTTGTTGGAACCACCGTCCCAGGGTGGGATGTGCTACTGGTATCTAGTGGGTGGAGGCTAAAGATGCTACTAAATATCCTACAAGGCACAGGTCAGTCCTCCACCACAAAGAACTACTAGGGCCAAGAATTACTAGGCCCAACACCATTGAGGTTAAAAAAGTTGAATACAAACAAAAGAGACTTAAGAAACAGCAACCAATCACAATGTGTGAATTTTCTTGAACCTGATTCAAACCAATAAATAGAGAAAAGGTATGATGAAATATACGAGGAATAAGTTCAAGAGATTTACTGTACAATATAGCTACCATAGTTAATGACACTATATCATATACTTGAAAATTGCTGAGTAGATATTTAAGGGCTTTTGCTACAAAACTGTAAGAGAAAGCATGTTAAAAGTAGCTTAATTTAGCCATTCTACAACATACACATATTTCAAAACATCATGGGCTCAGCTCCTATAGCTCAGCAGCTAGGGTGCCAGCCACATACACCAGAGCTGGCGGGTTTGAATCCAGCCTGGGCCTGCCAAACAACAATGACAACTACAACCAAAAAAAGAATAAAATAAAATAAAATAAAAATAGCTGGGCATTGTGGCAGGCATCTGTAGTCCCAGCTACTTGGGAGGCTGAGGCAAGAGAATTGCTTAAGCCCAAGAGTTTGAGGTTGCTGTGAGCTGTGATGCCATAGCACTCTACCCAGAGTGACAACTTGAGACTGTCTCAAAAAAGAAAAAGAAAATCATAATGCACACCATAAATACAATTTTTATGTTAATAAAGAAATTAATAAAAATAAATCTTATTCATATCCTATTATTATGTATTTATAAAACACTGGTAGACAACTGGGCATGGTGGTGTCTACCTGTAGTCCCAGCTGTTTCGGAGGCTGAAGCAAGATAAGCCTTGAGCCTGGGAATCTAAGACTGCAGTGAGCTATAGTGACCCTGCTGATCTCTAGCCTGTTCAAAAGAGTAAGATCCAGTCTGAAGAAAGAATGAGCAAAACCAGAAAAACCCATAAACAAACAAACACTGATAGGTGGGTATGCTGTTTTTAAACTAAATTCTACTTCAGAAAATATGTTCTGTCACAGTGGGTTTTTAAAGATTTTGAGGGTGACTGGAGGGATCACGTCTATGGTTTATCTTATAAGGGTAAAAGTGAATCTTGCTAAGAGTAGAATATAAACGTCTTAACATAATAACTAAGAAAATGACATAAAGGCTATGTTAACCAGTTTGATGAAAATATTTCAAATTGTATATGAAAACACCACACTGTACCCCATGATTGCATTAATGTACACAGCTATCATTTAATTAAAAAAATGTATATTTTAAGGTAAAACTGATATACCAAAAAATTACCTGTATACCACATTATTAACTAAGGGTACCATATTGTAATTGCATAGCAGATCTCTAGGACTTATTCATCTTGCATAACTGAAACTTTTTACCCATTGAGCAACAATTCCTGTCCCCCCTCAATGTTTTTTTTACCCTGTTTTTTGGAGTCAGAATCAGATCTTATATCTAGACTCTGTGTCATACTATCAATTTGAAATTCATCTCTCTCCCTACAAGATTCTGAGTTCCTTGAATACAAGGACCATGTCTAACAAATAGTTTGTACTCGTTAGCACTGGGCCCAAGTTGGTAAACATTCAATAAATACTCTGAGGCTGAGAACAGTGGCTCATGCCTGTAATACCAGTGCTTTGGGAGGCCGAGGGTGGAGGATCACTTGCCAGGAGTTGGAGACAAACTGAGACAACACAGTGAGCCTGTCTCGCTATGTTGGCTAGGTTGAAGAGAAAAAAAAAAAATCAACTGGACAGTCTGGCATGCCCGTTGTTCTAGCCACTTAGGTGAGGTGGAAGAATTGCTTGAGCCTAGAAGTTCCAAGCTACAGTGACCTAAGATGCACCACTGCACTCTAGCCTGGAAACACAGCAAGACCTTGCCTTAAGAAATCCACTCAAACTTTGGCCAGGCATGGTGGCTCAAGCCTATAATCCTAGCATTCTGGGAGACTGAGGCAAGTGGATTCCTTGAACCGACGAGTTCAAGACCACCCTGAGCTAGAGCCAGACCCCCTATCTAAAAATAGCTGGGTGTTGTGGCAGATATCTATAGTCCCAGATATTTGGGAGGCTGAGGCAAGAGAATTGCTTGAGCCCAAGAGTCTGAGTTTGCTGTGAGCTATGATGCCAAGTATTCTACCAAGGGGAACAGAAGGAGAGTCTCCGTCAAAAACAACAACAACAACAAAAAATCCACTATTAGATCTTGATGAGTAACTAAATACCCAAATACCTAATAGTAAAATAAGTCTCCAAAATCATCTAATTCAAAGCAATAATCTAACAATTCAAAATTAAAGGCTGGGCAGGGTGGCTCAAGCCTGTAATCTAGCACTTTGGGAAGCTGAGGCGGTAGTAGATCCCCTGAGCTCAGGAGTTCAAGGACAGCCTGAGTAAGAGCAAGAGCCCATCTCCACTAAAAATAGGAAAATAAATTAGCCAGGCATTATGGCATGTACTAAAATCCAAGCTACACCAGAGGCTGAAGCAAGAGGATTTTTTTTTTTTTTAAGACAGAGCCTGAAGATGTCACCCTGGGTAGAGTGCTGTGGCATCATAGCTCATAGCAACCTCCAACTCCTGGGCTCAAGCAATTCTCCTGCCTCTGCCTCCCAAGTAGCTGGGATTACAGGCGCCTGCCACAATGCCCAGCTATTTTTTGGTTGCAGCCATCACTGTTGTTTGGTGGGCCCAGGTTGGATTCAAACCTGCCAGCTCAGGTGTATATGGCTGGCACCTTAGCTGCATGAGCCACAGGTGCCGAGCCGAGCAAGAGGATTGTTAAAGCCCATTGCTGTGTGCTACAATGCCACCGTACTCTACCCAGGGAAAGGGAGTAGGATTCTGTCTCAAAAAAAAAAAAAAAAAATATTTAGGGTGGCACCTATGGCTCAAAGGGGTAGGGCACTGGCCCCATATGCTGGTGGTGGCAGGTTCAAACCCAGCCCCGGCCAAAAAATGAAAAAATAAAATAAAATAAAATTTAAAGTGTTCTTATATTCTTGGACTAATCATAAACAAAGCCTTTTGCTACTTCCATTTAGAGTCACTTTTCTCCAATTCTCTGTCCAGGCATCTTAACACTGTATCCATACTAGCAGTCAGGGAAAGCCCTTAAGCCAGGACCACCTGCAGGGGTAGCAAAAGACTAGAAGAGATGCGCAAGGCCTGCTCCTGCATTCTAGAAGCTATTGCCTATCATAAGGGACAAAATAGGTAGTACAGTGGTTCAAGGTAAAACTAGGTAGGTTTGGAGGAAGATAATCAGTTGTGGTAGTAAAATGGTTCATATGTGTTTTTTTTTTTTTTTTTGAGACAGAGCCTCAAGCTGTCCCCCTGGGTAGAGTGCCGTGGCATTACAGCTCACAGCAACCTCCCTCCTGGGCTCAAGTGAGTCTCCTGCCTCAGCCTCCCAAGTAGCTGGGACCACAGGCGCCCGCCACAATGCCCGGCTATTTTTTTTGGTTGCAGCCGTCATTGTTGTTTGGCGGGTCCGGGCTGGGGTTTCGAACCCGCCACGCTAGGTGTACATGGCTGGCACCGTAGCCGGTTGAGCTATAGGCGCCGAGCCGTTCATAAATGTGTTATCTGAATGGAACCCTGAAACATGGACAGGACATTCAAAGGCGGAGTCTTGTAGGAGTGGCATATATTTTGGAGGGGAAGGGTTTGTTTGGGTCTTTGGCAGAATAAATGCACACTAAAATTAGTTATGAGAAAGAGTAAGAACTGGCTTATAGCACAGCACAGAGAGAGTGGTAAGATAAGGTTGCATGTTCTTTTTGTTTGTTGTTTGTTTGTTTTGTTTTTGCAATTTTTGGCCAGGGCTGGGTTGGAACCTGCCACCTCCAGTATATGGGACTGGCGCCCTACTCCTTGAGCCACAGGCACCGCAAGAGTGGTAAGATAAGGTAAAGATGTGTCCGTTGTGGCCACAGTTTGGATCGTCCTGAATGACAAAATATGAAGACTATACCTCATGTAGCTCTCTATGGAAAACCATTTATGCTTTCTGGGCAAGAAGGTTAAGATTCACTCACTTCACAAAGAATAAGGCCTGATTTCCTCAAAAAGTGTGTTTCTATTTTTATAAAAAATGCATAATGCGGCTGGGTGCGGTGGCTCATGCCTGTAATTCTAGCACTCTGGGAGTGGTAGGATTACCTGAGGGTGGATGGATTGCCCTCAGCTCACAATTTCAAGACCAGCCTGAGCAAGAGTGAGATCCTGTCTCTAAAAATAGCCAGGAGTTGTGGTGGCTGCCTGTAGTCCCAGCTACTTGGGAGGCTAAGGCAAGAGAATCACTTGAGCCCAAGAGATGGGAGGTTGCTGTGAGCTGTGCCACAGCACTCTACCAAAGGTGATATGACAAGTGAGACTGTCTCAAATAAATAAATAAATAAATAATAAAAAAGCATGATGCATTTACCCTTCTGGTTTTCAAGGCCTCTCAGTATCTGACTTCATGATAACCTATCTAGACGTAGGTCTTGCTGCTCTCTAGCACACTGTCCCCTTCAGTCAAGCTGTCTTTTCACGTGAACACAGTTCCCATTTCCATCTCCCTCTTTTTGCTCTGCACTTTTAAGTTCTACCTGTTCCTCTCAGGTCCTTAGCACAACAAAGCCTTCTGAGGTTCCATGGCCATCGCTTTCCTCTGAACGTGTTTGCTAATAAAATAACCACACAATTTGTCCTTAAAATTTTCTCAAAATGATCTGTTTTTCTGGGTATGAAAGCTCTTTGAAGGCAAAAGCCAGACTTGAAGCAACCTACACTTCTGGACAGATTCAGCAAATCCTACCATCTTCACAGAACAAAAATAAGGCTAATGGAAAACTTCGGAGGTTGCTGGGTTATCAGTCTGGCTCGTTCTGCCATTACCTTCTTTCATTAGTTCCTTGTCTCAGCCAAGAGAAAAATTCTACAACATTTAATTCAAAGGCCTCTTAACTAGCTGCTCTTTCTATGAGTTGGGACAAATGTAACAAAATGTTACCACAGAAGATGGGCGGGAATTTCAATGGGCATTTGTAGAGTATTTTAAAATTTACCAATAAATTAAAAATGTCCTTGAGTAATATGCTAGAATTTTTTTTTTTTTTTAGAGCCTCAAGCTTTCCTCCTGGGTAGAGTACCGTGGCATCACAGCTCACAGTAACCTCCAACTCCTGGGCTCAAGCGAGTCTACTGCCTCAGCCTCCCAAGCAGCTGGGACCACAGGTGCCCGCCACAACGCCCAGCTACCTTTTGGTTGCAGCCATCATTGCTGCTTGGCGGCCCGGGCTGGATTTGAACCTGCCACCTTAGGTGTATGTGGCTGGTGCCCCAGCCACTTGAGCCACAGGCGCCGAGCCTTTTTTTATTTTTCGAGATAAGAGTCTGTCACCCTAGGTGGAGTGCCGCAGCATCACAGCTCACAGCAACCTCAAGCTCTTGGGCTCAAGCGATCCTCTTGCCTCAGTCTCCCAAAGTGGTAGGATTACAGGTGTGAACCACTGCACCTGGCCTGAGATACTTTATATTATTTTTCATATAAGGTCTTTGAAATCTGGTATGTATTTTACAATTATAGCATGCCTCCATTCATACCAGTCATACCTTTAATTTCTCAACAGCAACACAGGGCTAAGGGGGTACTATACTGGAGAGCACAACACCTTTACTACTCAACGTATAAATCTGAAGACCAGCAGCATTGGTATAAGTCTGGAGCTTGTCTAACCTAAGCAAGAGCAAGACCCCTTCTCTAGGAAAACAAAAAAAAACAAACAAAAAACCCAAAATACCCCCAAACAGAAAAAGTAGCCAGGCACCTGCAGTAGCCAACTATGTATAGGAGGCTGAGGCAAGAAGATAGCTTGAGCCCAGGACAGTGAGGATGCTGTGAGCTATGACACTATGGAATCTGGCCTAGAAGCCAGGCTGACAGATTAAGACTCTGTCTCAAAAAAATAAAAAGTCTATAGCTTGTTAAAAACACAGCAATTCAGGTCCCACCCGAGACCCACAGAACAACATTTCACAATATAACATATTGTTATTATTCATCTACTTAAAAAAAATTTTTTTTTGAAACAGTCTCACTATGTCTACTATATTGCCCTTTGGTAGAGTGCTATGTCACAGCTCATAGCAACCTCAAACTCTCAGGCTTAAGTGATTCTCTTGCCTCAGCCTTCCAAGTAGCTAGGACTACAGGATATTTTTTGTTGTTGTTGTTGTTACTGTGGTTTTAGCAGGCCTGGGCCAGATTTGAACCCACCAGCCCCAGTGTCCGCAGCCAGTGCCCTAACCATTGAGATACAGGCACCAAGCCCCTACTTTTGTCTTGAGAGAAGTTTTCCAGGCCATGAAGGTCTCAAAATAAGTATCCAGCAAAGAAGATGATAATCCAAACGTGTGAAGTTAGGAGCAGGAAAAACCCCCATTTATAATGACATTCTCAGAAAAGTTATCCAAGAACAAAAACAGGCCGGACTCAGTGGCTTACATCTGTAATCCTAGAACTCTGGGAGACTGAGGCAGATGGATCAGATCGCCTGAGCTCTCGAGTTCCAGACCAACTCCGGCTAGAGCAAGACCCCTGCCTCTAAAAATAGCCAGGCATCAAGGCAGACACCTACAATCCCAGCTAGGTGGGAGGCTGAGGCAAGAGAATCACTTGAGCCCAAGAGTCTGAGGTTGCTGTGAGCTATGATGATACAGCAATCTACAGAGGGTGACAAAGTGAGACTCTCCCTCAAAAAACAAAAACAAATAAAAAAAAATCAAAGAACAAAACAATTCACATGTTGTGAATGCTAATGTGGTGGGCCCTGTCAGAGAATCACTACAAAACCCCAGACTATTTAAATATCCTCAATAATAAACTTGGTGGAGGAAAAATATTTAATCTCTGAGTTCTTTGAGATTTTATAGTACATTATTTGAAGAACACAGGAAAAAAAATCCATCTTATCTCTGCTGTGAATTTATAAATAAACTTAAAATGTTAGGAACTGCTTGTAAATAACCAAGTTCAACCTAAAAGAGGTCAAAGAATTATTATAAACCGGGTAGAATAAGAACTGGTATAAAGGAGTACAAATGGAAACCAACTGCTGCCAAGGAATTAAGTTGTTGGCATGCAACAGACCCTTTTACCTAACTTTAGAGTCTCTCTTTTCTTTTTTTTTTTTTTTTATTTTTATTTTTTTTAATTTATTTTTTAATTGAATGTTAACTATGTACATTAATGCACTTCTGGGGTACAGTGTGGGGTTTTCACATGCATTCTGAACTACTTCCATCAAACTGGTCAACACAGCCTTCAT
>CAUYTI010124984.1:0-157403 GCA_963575145.1 Galago senegalensis | reverse complement strand
AGGCTGGGCGCACCGCCGTTCAGGGAGCAGCAGGGTCGCGGCTGGGAGCACAGCCGTTCAGGGAGCAGGAGGGACGGGGCTGGGAGCACAGCCGTTCAGGGAGCAGGAGGGACGGGGCTGGGAGCACAGCCGTCAGGGAGCAGCAGGGTCGAGGCTGGGAGCACAGCCGTTCAGGGAGCAGGAGGGACGGGGCTGGGAGCACAGCCGTTCAGGGAGCAGGAGGGACGGGGCTGGGAGCACAGCCGGCCGGGAGCCGCTGGGTCGTGGCGGGTTGCCCTGCGTTTAGGGGTGCGGGCGGGTCGGGGCTGGGAGCACTGCCATTCTGGGAGCGGGAGGGTGGTGGCTGGGAGCACAGCCTTTCAGGGAGCGGGAGGGACGGGGCTGGGAGCACAGCCATTCAGGGAGCAGCAGGGTCGAGGCTGGGAGCACAGCCGTTCAGGGAGCAGGAGGGACGGGGCTGGGAGCACAGCCGTTCAGGGAGCGGGAAGGACGGGGCTGGGAGCACAGCCATTCAGGGAGCGGGAGGGATGGGGCTGGGAGCACAGCCGTTCAGGGAGCGGGAGGGACGGGGCTGGGAGCACAGCCGTTCAGGGAGCAGCAGGGTCGAGGCTGGGAGCACAGCCATTCAGGGAGCGGGAGGGACGGGGCTGGGAGCACAGCCTTACAGAGAGTGGAATCTCTTATCTTTGTTATGGTTCTGCACTAGACTGTAGCTAACTTATTTCCATAAGACAACATAAGCAAAGACCACTCCACACAACACTCAGAAAACTAAAGCAGCACCTTTATTTTATACATACAGTATAAAATGTTTATTATGTAAGAGCTAGCTGTGTTTTGTTTACAATATATTATATTGCTTCAAGCCAAATGCAAAAACTTCACACATTATATTCCCTATTTCATTGTGTTTACAATATATTATATTGTTTAAATGCCACTACCACAGTGTAATTTTTTTTTTAATACTGAATTCTCTGGAAAAAATGGTAAGGTCAAAATATATTGTATTGACAGCTTAAAAGTAAGGGCAATTAAAAAATGTGATGACGTCTAAATACATGACAATAAAATCTGAAATGCTGTAACTTCAACCCTGGGAACAGCTTCATCCAAATCCTGTGATTTATGTGTTTTTGCCCAGTTTAGCCACTCTAATGCTCCCTGGCCTCTAGACACCATGAATGCACCGTAATCTTGAAGATATCTGCCAACTGCACACTGAAAAGACATTTTAGCCTGATCAACTGACATCATATAAAATCCGTCCCAAAGCACTGAAACAAGAAAATCTGTACCATCACGCCATAGACATACTGAGAAAACTTAAAAGGGAGAGTGAATATCAGCTCAGTGATTTATAATGAAGCTAATAAAATTCAGGCCGGTATTCTTAAGTGTAATGAACATTATTTGAACATTCAACACATGAAAGGTTAACAAAGGCTATGAACTTGGTGTAACTTAAAACGTCTCAGATGTGGAGTTCACCAGATGTAATTGGATTCAGGTGGGTCCCGCTGCTCCTCCTCAGCCTTTTTAAGTGAAGGTGTGTGCTGCCCCAGCCAGGCGCCTGCTGGCCTCAGGGCATGCATGAGGCTGGCTCCATACCCTGCAAAATTATTCACAGCTTAAAAGAAAAGAAACTACAAATACAGGCTCTTCAGATCCATTATTAACCATTCAAATGAAATCCATTTTTGCCTTTTCAACCCACACTCAAAGGCCACAAAAAGCTACCAGAATGAAGGATGTTACAGGATCAAGATCTCTGCTGAAAGAAACTTGGTTTACTAACTCCATCCAATCTGGCTTCCACCAGGCTTCTCTCTATATATATTTTTGGACTTTGCGGAAACTCTTGATGCAAAGTCTAGTCAGGTGACTATGACTGGAGGGTTATTCTCTTTCTCTACCCCAGAGCTGTAAAGATCTAGCACTGAAGCTTTGGATGCTCCTGGAGGATCTGGTCATTGGTCCTTTTCACTGCATTGCAAAACCAGCCCAGCCCACATCCATCCCGTCAGGTGTAACAACCACTGCATACACAAAGGTCATAAGGCCACATGACTGGGCATGGCTCATACACTCACATGAAGCAGGAATTCTGTAAGGAATGAGGGCTTCCATTATAGGGCTGGACGTGAACTGACCCCTCATCAGTGGGGTTGGGAGCCCATTGCTAGCCTCCTTCCAAGTGGAAGACAGCACTTTCTCCTACTTGTGAACGTAGAAGCTTGGGGCAGTGACCCCTTTCTGCATTTCTAAAATCCATCCAAGATGGCGAGTTGCATTTTAAAGCTCTGCCTTCACCTTGCTGTGCATCAGAGTCCAGCTCTGCTCTGTCTGCTGCCCGTGGCTTTAAAATGCGACACTCCACTCAGCAGCTATCGAGAGCAGAATGCCTTTGTCCCCTGAACACGTTTCTTTGGACTGTCAGGGTGCAGGCCAGGCGCTCGCAGAACGTCCAGACCTGAGCCAACAGCAAGTGGCAGTCGATCCCCACCGTGCCACCTGGCCTGCCACCACGGAGCCCACACCTCCCTAGGGTGATGGGGTGTCTGCGGGGACAGTCGACCTCAGTGTCTTCCTCCTGCTGTGTGGCCTGGGTGCCTGGGACCGCCCAGCGAGTTGCCCTGGGAATCTGCTTTTAGAATTCTGGCCTCAGAGTTTTCTGGTCACCTCCCTCCCATCGAAATTAAACCCCATTCTTTGAGCTCAGTTCTCTCAGCTAATGCAAACATGGCTAGAGGGCCACTCCTGGGAAATGCTGTGGCATTTTAATCAAGCACCAGGGCATCTATTTGGCTGCAAGGCCTAAGGCTGAGGCTCCTAGCAGGGCCTGACGTGGAGGTGGCTGAGGCTGAGGCTCCCAGCAGCAGGTCTCCAAGGGGGGCTGCAGTGGGAAGGTCGGTAGATCTGTCAGCATTGCTCTCGACACCACTGAAGTCCTACTAGACGGACTGGGTGCCCAGAGGGAGCAGTGCCCACTTCTCCCTCACCACTCCTCATGATCACCAGCTCCCAGATGTGACTCTCAGAGGACCTTGATCCAGAAATACGTGATCTGACATCAGGTCATCCAGAACTTCTGGGAAGGTAAGCTAATTCTGTGACAAGACTTAGGGTTTAAATCCAGCTGAGGGTGGCACAAAGGGGTTGGTTTACTCTTTCCAAAATGGCTCTAGAAATGGTGTTCCCTATACGTCTTTTAGTCCAAGATGATCTCCTGTTAAGCACATCTTCACGGGGACACCATTCAGCGGTTGTCACCACTGAGTGAAGAGCTGTTCCTCACAGGAGTTCTCAATCTACCTGTGCTCACTTGAAGCTGGTTTAATCAACCACCCAGTCCCTCAGGAGGTGAACAAGAATCAAATCAATGGCCTAGTGTAGCCTTGATGAGACACAAACTTACTTAAATGTAATTGAACAAAGATGTCTGCCTACACAGGAATTTACTGTCTACTGGTGAACACCACACAATGTAAAAAAAATAATAAATTAGAAACACTGAAACTAACAAATATAAATACTTATGTGTCAATATGCATGTAAATATAAAATTATATAAATGTAATTTTTTAAAATATTTAAAAACTACTATTTTCCCTCAACACCCCAAGTGGTAATTTCCACTCTCTGGGATACGGTATCCCCTCTGGAGACCCCAGACATAGAAAAACATCTGATGGGTGATCTGACCAATTTGTGTCCACTACAGAGACACAATATGATAGACACAATTTGGGATTGTGTCAGTGAAGAGTATTGTATGACTGACGGCTTCTTCTCTTCAAACTATAGTGGTCAGTGGGCCCAGGCTTAGAAGTCCAGGTTCTAGCTGCCAGGTCATGGCCTCCTTTGCCCATGTGCTGATTGACCATCTCCCCCGCTCCCCCAAGAATCTGGACTCTGAGGGACAGGGCCTTTCCTGTCCATGCTGTGAGTGCCCGGCACCTGGGTTCATGCTTAGCACAGCGGTGACACCAATGAATACTGATTGAATTTAGCACGTTTCATTTTGTGTATAAGGTCAGTGATTCAGCCATATAGCTAGTCCATTTTTGGTGGTGAGTAAATCTGAAAAAATACAACTCCATAATGACCTGGAGGGTTTCATGAATTTTTCCCTCAAAAGAAGTCATTTGAAACTTACTACAACTGAGAGAATTTAGAGATTTCAGAAAGCACAACTCTTCATGTTTTATATTCTAGTTGATGAATCTTAAATTATAAAATCAGAGGTAAGCAGATATGATTTAAAATCTTAACTTCACTCGTTTCCTTCATACCTAACATACTGTATTGCCCCAAATCCACCTGTATTACTAATTTGACCTGGAAAATACTCGTGGTGATGTCTTAGAGATGTGGTGATATTTTACACTCTGAAGATTAAACTCTAAAGTGTAGAGAGAGCAAGGGGAGTGTGGGGCCGGAGAGGCAAAGGTGGTGGCAGAGGTCCAGGTTCTCTGTTTGCCCCCGGAGCTGGACACGGCGTGGAACGCGGGCTCCCCAGGCTCCTGCAGGCTCCCCAGGCTCCTGTGGGCCCCACTCACTTTTACTGCAGTGTCTTCCGTGCCAGCCGTCCTGACATTGGCATCTGTTGGGTTCGTGGCAGGTTCCGTGGTCGCCGCAGCCGGGCTCACAGACAGCTAGAGACAAACGCAATAGAAGGGATGTTTCCCAAGCTTCCCTTTTTCTGCACAATTCCCCCAAACTGCTTTGCTTGCAGTTCTTTAGAATGTGTTAGTTTGGCTTCATCCCCTAATTTTGTTTTTTTATTTCTAGGTCAATCTCCAGCTGTCAATTTTGCGCTGTTTGAGGAAGTCCTGAGAGTGACCTTAAAGTAAGCATGATGTCACTTGTTCACAGATGTTCAGTGGGATTCGGGAACTACTGGGCAACGGAAATTTATTTTCCTTAAGAAAACCTCTAGGGCAGTGCCTGTGGCTCAGTGGGTAGGGTGCCGGCCCCATATACCGAGGGTGGTGGGTTCAAGCCAGGCCCAGGCCAAACTGCAACAAAAAAAAATAGCCAGGCGTTGTGGTGGGTGCCTGTAGTCCCAGCTACTCGGGAGGTTGAGGCAAGAGAATTGCCTAAGCCCAGGAGTTGGAGGTTGCTGTGAGCAGTGTGACACCACGGCACTCTATCAAGGATGACAAAGTAAGACCCTGTCTCCACAAAAAAAAGAAAAAAAGAAGACCTTTAATAGGCTCGGCACCCGTCCTCAGGGGCTAGGGCATCAACCACATACACTGGGGCTGGCAGGTTGGAACCTGGCCCAGGCCTGCTAAACAACAATGACAACCAAAAAACAGCGGGTGTTGTGGCAGGCACCTATAGCCCCAGCTACTTGGGAGGCTGAGGCAAGAGAATCCGTTAAGCCCAAGAGTTTAAGGTTGCTGTGAGCTGTGAGCACTCTACCAAGGGTGACACAGTGAGACCCTGTCTCAAAAAAAAAAAAAAAAGAAAAGAAATGAAGACGTCTAATGTGTGCGTGTAAATAAATGTTTTTGGTCTGAATAACAATGGGCAGTTGGCACAGAAGGCTGCGGGAAGAGCCCACTGCCAGTCTCACCCTCAGGCCTGGGTGATCATGGTGGGGAAGGGGGTACTCACGCTTTGAGCAGAGGTCTCCCTGGTACCCCTTGGAGCACTTACACCTGCTCTTCCCAATGCATTTACCTCCGTTCCGGCAGGGCTGCGGGCATTTGCCTGTGGAAGAGGAGGGTGCAGACGCCTCATTCAGAGCTCATCACGTTTTCCCGAAACGTCACAGGACGTGGGAGGTAAACGCTGCTATCCTTTATCATCTCGCTTATTCCCCATCCATTCTGGCTGTTACGTCATTTGAGCTTTTTTTTGGGGACAGGCTAATGCTTTTTTACTTCTGATTTTGGATACATGTCCTCTACCCCAATAAATGTGTTGCCAAAATGGTGTATTTATGTTACTTTTTAGTAAGCAGAATAGTCTCTTACCTGACTCATCAGCACTTGTATTTTAAGATATGCCTTACTAAAAATTAAGATATGAATGACCCTCTACAATGACCTTTCCTCTGAGTTCTGATTTTGAAGGTCACTTTTTCTGAAAGGAGGCCTATACCTGTAACTGATGACTTAGGTCTTAGCCTATAATTCTCCAGAAAGCAGGACTTGCTTGTAGATAGTTTACTTAGGGAAGTGATCCCAGGAAACAGGTGGAATGGGAAGGGGGAAACAGGGAAGGAGGAAAGACTGCACGGAAGTGTGAGTCAGTGCCCACGACACAGCCGGGCTCTCCCCTGCCAGGTCCTTCCCAGGGCCAGGGGGCTGCCCCCTGAGAGCTGTCTGAAGGAGGGAGGGAGCGTTTATCCGCCAGCATCTGTCTCCCACCTCGAGGGATGGCCCAGGGGTTCATTCCTTAGACTCCCCGGTTGTGAGTGTGTGATGTAGCCTGGGCTTTCTCGAGATTCAGAGAAGTCTCCGGGTGGAGAGCAGAGTACAGGGCAGAGGTGTGGCCTTCTTCACCTGTGCACACCAGGCTGCAGAGCCATGGCAGGAGCGTGGGGCTGGCTGAGCGGGCAGCAGGCTGGGCACAAAGGTGCCGGTGCCACAGCGGCACATCTTCCTGGGGTGTCTTAGACCCTAAGGAGGCATCGTTCTCTCCTCTGTCTCTTTGTACTAAATGAGTGTCGCTAATGTTTTCCACAGACCTTTCAATTACAGAATTTCAGAGCTGGAATGGGGCCTTTGATGTAAAAAGCACAATATAATTGTCTCCTTTCTTACTCCAGAGGCTATTTATTCCCACACTGTAATCTAGAATTTGCCATCCTAAGGCTGAAATTTTGGAAGAAGTGGAAGATAAAACACTGTTCACCCAGAACTGAAACCACATCCTGTGAGGAGCATGATGATGTTCCAGACGGGGTCAGTGTCCATTAGATTTTGGCAGTGAAGGAGTTTTAACTGGTTTATTTTGTTTTCACTTTAGCGGAACACTCATGACAAAGGTCTCTGGGTACCTACGAAGAGTAATGACATCTTCACTCTAAAACAACCTGCCTTTCTTCTCTGAGTCCTCCTTTTTATAAAAGCCCTCTTTGAAAAAAAAAAAAAAGGTAAAAAAAGTTTTTTGGGTTTTTTGCTGTTGTTAATGGTTTTTAAGAAACAGAGTCTCACTCTCTCACCGAGACTGGCATGCAGCCGCATAATCCTAGTTCACTGAAGCCTCAAATTTCTGGGCTCAAGTGATCCCCTCATCTCAGCCGTCCAGAGTGCTGAGATAATAGGCGTGAGCCACTGTGCCCAGCCCCAGAGAAAGCTTTGAAACAGTAACCCCCCGTATATTATACAGACAAGCACTCTCCCTCACAAGTAAGTCCCATATGAAAATCATTTTACTAAAAACTTTATTTCTTTTTTTACCTACCTAAAAATACCTTCTTCCAACCTGAATGGAATGAAGCAGCATTTAGCCATCGTGGAGACAATGTGCACACAAAAATATTGGGGTGTTAGTGCCTCTCTCACACTTACAACTATCAGTAGATGTTGAGGTTTTTCTAGAGCAGGGGTGTGGTAGGACAGGTATTAAAACAAGCTTAACAATAGATTACCACCTTTTCATTGGCCATTAAAAATCCAAAAGGATCCTTTTTGCTAGGTTTGGATATAAAAATATCATTAACTATTTAGTTAAGATCTCAACTCTTACCTAAAAGAAAGGAATATCTAACTCCAAATTTCTGCTTGCAGCAAGGAAAGATCTCACCACAACATATCCACATGATGGGGCCCTATCACAATACTCTCCGGTGCACTGGGTGGGCCCTATCACAGTACTCACGGGTGCGCTGGGCAGGCCTTATTACAGTACTCTCCAGTGTGCTGGGCGGGCCTTATCACAGTACTCTCTGGTGCACTGGGCGAGTCCTATCACAGTACTCTCTAGTGCACTGGGTGGGTCCTAACTCTCTGGTGCGCTGGGCGGGCCCTATCACTGTACTCTCCAGTGCACTGGGTGGGTCCTAACTCTCTGATGCGCTGGGCGGGCCCTATCACAGTACTCTCCAGTGCACTGGGTGGGTCCTAACTCTCTGGTGCGCTGGGCGGGCCCTATCACAGTACTCTCCAGTGCACTGGGTGGGTCCTAACTCTCTGGCGCGCTGGGCGGGCCCTATCACTGTACTCTACGGTGCACTGGGCTTTTTCAAGAACCCAAGATATGAGATGGTAATGACAGGCAGGAAAGACAGAATGCTTTCACGTGGATACTTGGTTAAGGTGACCAGACATCCCACTTTTGGCGGGACAGTCCCGATTTTTAACAATTTGTCCTGTGTCCCACAGCATTTTTAAAAAGTCCTGATTTTTGGAAAGAATGCACGACAAGCTAGGGAATGGCGGGACAACAGGAAGGGAATATACAGTTTTCAGCTGCTGAAAAGGTTAATGTAACTCCATTTGGGAATGAAGAGGTTAATGTAACTTCATTTGGAAATGAAAAGGCTAATGTAAACTCCCTACTCCCCTCCTGGGTAAGGTAGTCCAGGTGGACCGGAGCCCTACTCCTTTGAGCCACAGGCACCACCCTATACATAATTTGTTTTTAATGTGTTATATTTGTAAATTGTACTTATGTTGAAATTAAAAAGAATATAGTACAATACTATTTTTGCATTCTATGAAAATTTTTGTTGCTCCATATAGACCAAATTTTTAATTAAGAACACACCCTCCCACCCCCCACCCCCAATGGTGTCCCACTTTACCAATGTTAAAATCTGGTCACCTTATACTTGGTGAGCTGAGACGTCCCATGTTCTGGGAGGGGTCAGCGGGAGACAGTGTGACAGTGGCTGGTGGGGAGAGCCTTTTCATCCACTCTACAGGTTTTTTTGTTTTCTTGGCAAGGGGGATGTGAGGACCCTTGTTCACCATAGCCAGGAAGGAGGATGTTCTCTCCTGGTTCTCACATGACAGAAAAGTGACTGCAGCAGACACTGGGCATTACAAGGCCACAGCCAGGGCTGGTTTAAAGACCAGAGGAGCCAACTTCATGATGACCTGACTGTTTCAAATTTTCAAATCCTGTATCTTCAATACTGACTTCGTTTTCCTAAAAACGCTTTGCAAGAAAATTCTGTCCACTGGGTGGGGAATTGGCCAGGCCGTGAAACTCACACTTTACCTAAAGAGACTGACCATTGCCTAAAAACAAACAGGTGCCACTAAGTTTAAACAGTTAGCATTTGTATCATAATCAGTGGATGAGTTCCTGTAGGAAAAATGAAATAAGGTACCAATAAAACAAAGACATTAAACTCCTCCCACCTTTTCAAGTGTGGGGTAACTTAAATTTGTGACTCTGCTTCAGAAAGGAAAAAGGTAATTGGTTTATGACAAGTGCCAACAATTATCATCTGTGGGTCTTAAGATTATGGGTGATTTTTTTTTTTTTTTTTTGCAGTGTTTGGCTGGGGTTGGGTTTAAACCCGCCACCTCGGTATATGAGGGCCGACTCCCCACTCCTTTGAGCCACAGGCGCCGCCTGATTATGGGTGATTTTTCATTGTTTTCTTTGATATTCTAAATTTTTTACAAAGAATATTTTATACTCAGAACTTTTATAATAACAAGAACCTACAAAGTTATTTCAAAAATCCATTTACAACACAGTATAAATGGTTTGTACGGTCTTTTAAAGTGAAGGTTTATTAAGGATTCTTGGGAAATCCATGAGCCTTAAAAAACAAGATAAATGCACACTCCTTCACTGTGGTTTTAATTGTTGACATGCAAGCCAAGTGAGAAAGTAGCTTGAGAAGGTACCATTCTTGATAGAAATCAGGAAAAATGAAAATAAAAATGACATCAGGATCGGTATTTCATTTAAAATGAAACCCAGGTATTAATGAGTGTTGGTGAGAATCTGTAGAAACTGGAGCCCTGTGCGTTGCTGGTGGGAATGTAAAATTGTGCAGCCGCTTTAGGAAACTGTCTGGCAGTTCCTCAAGAGAGCTGGGACCATATGACCCAGGAATTCCACTCCTAGGAGTCTGCCCAGAAGAAAGAAAAACGTCTACACACAAACTTGCACACGAATGTTTACACAGTATCACCCTCAACAGTCTGAAAGTAGAAACAACCCAAGGTCCCTGGGCCGATGGGTGAACAGATCAACCCAACGTGGGGGATCCTGACGGTGGAATATGACTAAAGGCCTGTGCCAAAACAAGCCGCGGCACGTGTGAGCCTGGAAACATTGGGGGGACCGAGTAA
The DNA here is from genome assembly GCA_963575145.1 of Galago senegalensis. Lineage (NCBI taxonomy): Eukaryota > Metazoa > Chordata > Mammalia > Primates > Galagidae > Galago > Galago senegalensis. The sequence continues at coordinate 147,129 of CAUYTI010124984.1, read as the reverse complement.
AGAAGGGGGGTAGAAAACACAGCATGTTGTACAACTCCGCTCACGTGAAATATTCAGGGTGAGCAAGTCTGAAGGTGGCCAGGGGCCGGGGAGGGGACGAGGAGGGACTGCTGGGGTGCAGGTTTGCTTTGGAGATGAAACGTTGCTCTGGAATTTGAGAGAGGTGATGGTGCCCTAACTTTGTGAATACACTGAATTATGTGGGATGTATTATCTTGAAAAGTTCTGCACTTTTTTGCCTCTATCCTTTTAGGGTCATTTCCCAACTCAAGACCCAGTTCCACATTTTCTGGTGATGTGATCCCTGTCATAGAAACAGGAAATTTCCTGAAAGGATCTGAATAAAACCTGTGGGGGGAGGGGCAATCAGGAGCTTTCAAAGACTCACATGGTTGGTGCAGTTATAACAAACAAAACAACAACAAAAAATCAAGAATAAAAAATATCATCTTTGCCAACAGGAAGTTAAAAACCTAAGAGCATGAAGAGGAAGAAAGGAAGGAAGGAAGGAAGGAAGGAAGGAAGGAAGGAAGGAAGGAAGGAAGGAAGAAAGAAAGAAAAAAGGAAAGAAAACACACCTTGGACAAAGATTCCTAACATGAACCAACTGAGTGCACAGTGTCTGAGAGCAAGAGAATGGGGGGGCTGGGGAGGATACTGAGGGACTCAGCTCGGAGAGATGTCTCTATCAGGAAAGGGTAATTATTATAATAAGAATAGGAACCACAGCCAGACAATTAATTACATGTTATGGAAACTTTAGAGGTATTTCATTTGAACTCTATGAAGAATGATTACTTCATATACTACTCATTAAAGCACAAAACCCCACAAATAAATTAGAGGTTGAAAGTTAAAATAGAAACTCAGCATTATTCAATTTTGAACCCACTACCGTGTCAGAAGCCATGGCCGCACCAGACACAGTGGTGCTCTGAGGCCACAGCACTGCTGGGAACGACAGTGCCACCCACTTCTCCCCTGACACACATCCGGCAAGGCAGGGCCGGCACCCTCAGTGTCCCTCGCATCCCCTGCATCCCTCCCAGGGGGTGTTTCAGTGCTGTCCGTCTTCTGGGCCACACAGGAATCTGGAGAGGTTACAGGGCCACATGGCCGGTAGGGGCAGTGCCAAGACAAGCAGTGGGTGTGCCGATTCCCCAGACAGCCCACCATGTCCACCTCACATTTCAACTTTCCTGAATGGAATCAAGCCACACACAGAGGGGGCGTGGTGGAGCCAAATCCTGCTCTTACTGCTCAGCTACTTCGTTAAACACGCACGTGACACTCCCCGCACGCAGAGCCCCTCTGCGCCCGACATGGAGCACACTCAGCACCCCGCACGCAGAGCCCCTCAGTGCCCCCCACAAGAGCCCTCTGCGCCCGACATGGAGCACACTCAGTGCCCCCCACGCAGAGCCCTCTGCGCCCAACATGGAGCACACTCAGCACCCTGCACACAGAGCCCCTCAGAGCACAACTGTGCTTCTAGTTTCCACTGCCACCTGCTAGTGTTTCTCATTCTTGAACTTGAACTTCAAAGATAGGGCTGGTGCAGCAGGCACTGCTGGGCCGGCTCCTCCCAGCTGACACCCTGCCTGTGTGGCCGCACGCCTGTGTGCACTGCTCACTTTTTACTGCTGTGCACCTTTCCCCCGCTCTTCTCTTGGGTCTGGCCTTTTCTCTTAGATGGGCAGTGGGCTGGTGCTAGCTCAGGGTGCCTGGCACTGGGTAGCAGGGTAGGACCCTCTGCCTGCAGAGCTCAGCCTGCATATCTGGGCTGAAGTCATGGGCCAGAAAAATGAGGAAGGGACAGAACTACTAAGGAGGAACAAGTACAATATGCCAAGCAATCTAGACCCAGGCGGGCTGAGTCTGAGGGCCTCTGCTCCCAGTCCTCTCAGGTGAGCTCTGTCGCTCTTTAGCCAACTGAGTGGCAGGTGAATCAAGCGGCCTAAGGCCCTCATTTTCTGGGTTTCACATTCCTCCTGAATCACGGAAGGGTTAGAAGCGGAGGAGAGAGCAGAAGGCAACAATACTCACTTATTTCACACTGCTCGCCCTCTAGTCCTGGGGGGCAGATGCACTTTCCAGGGTAGGAGCAGGTGCCTCCGTTGAAGCAGGTGGTTGAGCAGTTTGCTATAACAATGAGATGGTGAGTTAAACTGAGCAAAAACAGCACTTAAAGTGAGATGCCATTTCTTAATCTCTGCTACTTGCCATTTACTTAATAAAGCAATCCACTTGACAAACACAGGCGCTGTAACTGACAGCCTGACCATCTGTAGATTCCAGAACATAACAGCATTCCACACACACAATGTACTGCCACCTCCTGGAGTTTACATCTTACTGAGGAAAGGCCCGGGGTGGAAAACATTAGCTTTTTAATTTTCTTATAAATATCTGTGTCCTTAAAAGGGGAGGAATGCTACAAGCCCAAGAAACTAGTTTTTGGGCTCTGCACCTGTGGCTCAGTGAGTAGGGTGCTGGCCACATACACCGAAGGTGGCAGGTTCAGGCCCAACTCAGGCCTGCTAAACAACAATGACAACTGCAACCAAAAAATAGCAGGGCACTGTGGCGGGCGCCTGTAGTCCCAGCTACTTGGGAGGCTGAGGCAGAGAATCGCTTAAGCCCAAGAGTTTGAGGTTGCTTCGAGCTGTGACACCGTGGCACTCTACCAAGGGCAACACAGTGAGACACTGTCTCAAAAAAAAAAAAAAAGATAATAGTTTTTGGCAAACACCAGGTTGGAGGACAAAGGAAGGGGCTTACATTGGAGTAAATAAAGGGAGAGAGGCCCCAAGTATCAGCCTTCAACAAAGGGGAAAGCACATTCCTTTCAGAATCAGATGAAGAGACTCATTTGACCTAACGAGAGTTTTTATTGTTTTTGAGACCAAGTCTTACTTTGTTACCCTCAATAGAGTGCTGTGGTGTCATAGCTCATAGCAACTGCAAACTCTTGGGCTGAAGAGATCCTCCTGCCTCAGCCTCCCAGGTAGTTGGGACTATCAGTGCCTGCCACAATGCCTATTTTTTTTTTTTTTTGAGATGGGGGTCTTGCTCTTTCTCAGGCTGGTCTCCAACTTGCGAGCTCATGCAATCCACCCACCTTGGCCTTCCAGAGTTTTAGGATTATAAGCATGAGCCACTGCACCCGGCCTCTAATAGTTTTTGAAACAGACTTTTGTGTCATCTGGAGAAAGGAGAGATTATATTCCAAAAAAGCACTGACTGTGGCCCATGGGAGGGGAGGTGGTGGCCATGGGCGGGGACAGAGCTGGCTGAGCAGCAGTGAGAGGCCGCTACTGACTGGGGAGCGAGCACACTGTCAGGCTGTGCACCCTGCTCCCTCGTGCTCCTGTCAGTTTCTGGAATGTCGCCATTCACCTAAAATACAGGGAGGACAGAGAAATGGGGATGGGGAGAGAAGATACCTCAAAGTAGGCAAGCTGGCTCCTTCTGTCAAGGAGATTAGGGTTAGAGCTTGGGTTGTTAGCAATTCTAGCTATGTGACCTACATGTTCTTGTCCTCTATCAAAAAGGCCAAAACTGTCCATAGATGAACAAAAGCTAAAGTAGGAAATCAGAAAGGAAATCTGGAAATTGTAGGTGCATGCTTCCTTTTTGGAAAAAAAGTCCAAGTACAATGGACTAGAAACGTCATCCGTTGTAACCAGTAAATGTGGTTTAAAATCACTGCTGTCTCGCAGCCTAAGGCAACTCTGTACTCGATCCCGTGAAATTGAGCCCATGGCAGTGGTGGCATCTCAGCCCACGACTGAGGGTCTCAGAGAAGCAGAGCCCCGGCCCTCTCTTTGCTACTCGCCATCAACGTGGTCCGGGTTGGAGAGCAGTCTGTGTGTGTCCCACCTGCCCACTTGCCCCTGTCTCTCTTGGGGCTGAGGGGCAATAACAAACATTGGGATCAGTGCTGCCTGGACGGTGCTCTGTGGACACTCACCCTTACTGACCACTTCACTGAAAATATAGACTCTGACAACAGTCAGGGGTGTCCAACCTTTTGGCTTCTGTTCCAGCCACAATGGAGGAAGAAGAGCTGTCTTGGGCCACACATTAAATGCACAAACACTGAGGCAAGCTGATGAGCAGGTGTAAGTTCTGTGCATAATTTTCAAGATACCTCCAACCTCAGATAAGCAAACATGTCCCCACATAACCTGCTGGTGGCCAGCGGCAGGGAGGCAGAACATGCCCGGTGGCCAGACCCTCAGTACTTATGTAACATTTTACCGTCCTGACCAAACTTCCCTGCGTGTCTGTTGTGTAATGACTCTTTACTAGAAATATGGAGCCAGAGACCCTGAGTCCCTCTTACTGGGGCTGCCGGTTTGCTGGTCAGCACTTCACGTTACCTCAGTTCCTGGATTCTGGGACAGATGTCCCAAGGGCCAATGAAAATTATTCTTTAACTTTTGTTCAAATATATGGTACTAATATGGAACTCCATGTCAATAATTTAACCATTTTTCAGAAGTTCCATACTCTCTCTCTTAGATAATAAAAACAGCTTTTTGTTGAGGTCATACCAAATATTATTTCTTTATATTCTCAAATCTCCAGGGATGTGGAGTGGGATTTCAAAAGACTTCCCAAAAGAATTTTTGTAAAAAAATTAGTAGGGAAGATCTTTCATTGGAAAGATAAGACAGAATGTAAAACATACTGGAATATAGATAGATTCCTTCTGCAGTGACTCTGCAATTTTTGCGCCACTGTAGCCCTAGAAAATATTACGGCTGACACTTGAGTGTGCAAACCTCACTGGGAATGGCCACGTCTGCAAAGCAGGCCTCACAAACGACCTCTCTAAACCTGGGAATACATGAGCTCCTCATCCAAATCTCTGAAGGATGCGCTTTATCTCTTAATAGCTTTGAGATAAGACGAGCTCAATTCTGCTTCAAGAAATGTCCAGTTTTGAATCCTAGAGATGCTGAATTCAGACAAATAAAAAGATTGACAATGAAGAATTTAATCAGTGGCCGTTAACTTTTATCAGTGTCATCTTGAAATTCTATGGATACACGATTTTAAAATGACTTTAAATCCAATGCTAAAGTTTTCAAAGACCACTTTTAAGAAAAAGGTAGAAATGCCTTCACATCTTATCTCAATGTCACTACCACATATGGCTCAAGGGTGAGGGCAGGAAGGTCAAAACCTGATTCCAAGTCTGAAGTGAAGAAAGCAGGTCGCACAGAGATTAAGCTGACTGCCCAGGCCCAGCACAGGACACACAGAGATTAAGCTGACTGCCCAGGTCCAGCAGAGGAATCGAGACCTGGATGAAGTACCCTGTCTGGCAACCTGGCACCATGGAAGATGTGAATTTGAGTCAAATGACCTCATTTTGCTTACCTAGGAATGAGATGGATGATACTTTACAAATATCAAAAGGAGAGTCAAATCAGACAATTATTTGAAAGTACTTTGTGTGTCATAAACTAGCAGAAAACCATACGTTATTATTCTGACTCATGCTGAGGGCTCTTTCCTTTCTTTAAAACAAAACAAAATAAAACTGCTCATTGCAATCCTACTGGTACTGAGTGATCACTACAGAAACATTTCTCAAAAATTAAACTTATTCTATTTCGTCTCATATATATACTTGTGCAACCAGCATTTTGGATGCAAAGATAACTTCATTAAATATAGACACATTTCAGGAATAGTCTTTCTTTTTTTTTTTTTCTACTTAAAAGATGTGAACTGGGCAAAATTGACAGGTATCTTGTAAAGAGTATGAATCACTCGACAATATTTTAGGGCCAATTAGAGTCACTAAAATCTGGCTATGTTGCTGCCATGTTAAGAAGGAGAAACTTATTTCCCAGGGAGATGATCTGTGAGCAGGGCATTGAATTGGGGGTCAGCAAACTCCCAGGTCAGGCAATTTAGAGCAGGTTATTTAACTTAGAAGCTCACCCATAAAACTGATATAGGACATACCAAAACTGTGTATGTTAGAGATAGAGTCTATCCACAAACATCTACATTCCCACAACGTGAACTGTCCATGGGAGAGAGCTGTCCAGCCAGGGACAGCATTTCTTCTGCCCATCCTGATGGAACCACAAGGCTAATTCCTACCCATGGAATAGCTATGAAAGTTTTCTGGGTCAAATCTGGGCTTTTGTAATTTTTCTCTTCTTTTTTTTTTTTTTGAGACAGAGCCTCAAGCTATCCCCCTGGGTAGAGTGCCGTGGCATCACAGCTCACAGCAACCTCCAACTCCTGGGCTCAAGTGAGTCTCCTGCCTTCGCCTCCCAAGTAGCTGGGACTATAGGCGCCTGCCACAACGCCCAGCTATTTTTTGGTTGCAGCCATCATTGTTGTTTGGTGGGCCCGGGCTGGATTTGAACCCGCCAGCTCAGGTGTATGTGGCTGGCACCTTAGCCACTTGAGCCACAGGCACCGAGCCTGTAATTTTTATTTTCAGCAGTTTCCATTCCAATCTTTTCCTGCTTGCTGGCTGGGTCTGCAGAGCTCTAAAGCTTTAGGCAGGATCCCAGGTGGATGGTGCCTGGGCCCCGAGTCACCGTGTTGTGCAGAACAGCTCTGCCCCCTGGCCAGGTATCCCTGCACCAAAGCACGTGAGCCAAATAAGCTTTCTTGCTGTGTGAAGACGCACTAAAGTTGGGTTAAGTGATAACAGCAGCCACTTTGCCCTAAGGACACACCTTGTTTACAGAGCTGTTAAGAAAAACCAATGACATTTGAAGTACCATTACTCTAGTCAAACATTTTAAACATAAAAAGAAACAAAATTTCAGCCCGTCTATGAAACTAATATATACTTCTCAAATGGAAGAAACAACTTAATTCTAGCCCAAAAATATGGGGAGGGGAAAGGAAGGGGAGAAGGGTGGCTGGGTGGTGGGAGGGTAACCGGAAAGATCACCTATATTTCTCTCTAACAAGGGTACAAGTGAACCTTTCTAGAACTAGGATGTTAAGGTTTTGACACAATGACTATGCAAAAAACATGAAATTTATGTGAACCAGCTTGATGAAAGTATGTCAAAATGTGTGTGAAAACACTACACTGTACCCCATGTTTGCATTAATGTATACAGCTATCATTTAATTAAAAAAAAAACTTCAAAAAAACAAGTGTTAAGAGTTTGTCCTACGATCTCAGAGTACACAAAAACACTCAGGCGGCAGCACCTCTGTTGGATCAGTGGCCCGCTCCCCTTCTTCTTCCCTCGGGGGAGACGGGGTCCCCCTCCCCTAGACCTCAGTCAGCGGCCCCATTTCCAGTCCCCGGGGACCAGGCCGCCTCCCGTTCTCAGCCCCAGACGCATTATTGCCAGGCCCTGAATTGTGTGCGAGTTTGGCTGACGGGCCACTTTCATAATGAAAAGTTGAATTTATCTTGTAATTTCTTTAATATTGTGCCGACGGTGGATAACAGAATGGTCCCTGGCACGTGGTCTCAATGGTGCATGATCGCTTTTGCAGGAAAACCTAAGTCAAATCGCTGGGAGTGGGCGGCTGTCTGTGGCCAGGACCGGGAGAGAGTTAACCTCTGTGTTTGCCTTTCTTTTTCTTTCTTTTCGTATCCACACTGCTGGTGTCACTGGCAGCCTAGCTATAAGGGAAGCCGCCTGGGTGCGTGGGGCCTAGGCTGTAGATCAGGAGGCAGCTGCAGTGAGCCTTGGACCTTGGGGAGGAGACTAGCTCCGAGCTCCACTGTCAGGCTGTGTCAGCTTTACTAGCAGAGCCCCTTCCGTTCTTGAGAGTGATCCAGTGAAGAAAGCGAGTAGCAGAGCCACCCTGATGATGCTGTGGTCTGCACAGGGCCGGGTGGGGACACGCGGCAGTGTCCAGGCCCCGAGAGGACCTGCACCTGTGGTGCCTCATTCCCTAACGTCTGCTTATAACAGAAGAGACCCAGAAGGTCTCACACTGTCTTGTGGGAGAACACAGAAGGTGGGGAGACTGTGCATCACGGGAAATAGAGACCTTGTGGCAGCCGCTCCTGTCCACCCCCTAAGTCCAGGGGCCCGACAGAGGGCTTAGCGGGCTTGACGGAATCACCAGAAGCTTGTCCGTCAGGAGTGAGAGCCACGTTCAGTGGGGTCTGACTTAATTTCTGAAGGAGGAGATCCCAGGCCCTTCCATCTGTGGACACTCGGGCAGGAACTCATTAAGGACCCGCATAACCCCGCAGCTGCAGTTGCACTGGCAGCGCCTCCCGGAAGCGCAGCACAGAGCAATATTCCGACCAGACGTATTTCTTTCCACTCAGCCTGCCCTTGGATTTTCCTCTACTTAGATGCTATCTTGGGAAAGGAAAAAGGAGGGAAACCCAGGAAGGCCGAGGATTTCCTTCCCAGGCTCAGCTTACCTGCTTAGTCTGCCTTATACTGACAGAGACTTGCACTTAACTTTCAGGTGTCAGCCTTAATAATATCTCCCCAAACCACGGCACTCCAGGTCATCAGACGAGTAGGAGGTCCAAAGTAGGATGAGGACAAATACAGAAAATACGTAAATTTATTCTGAAGTTGGGACCACGTCTCATTCACCTTCTCCCTGTACCTGTGTTTTAGTTGGGGACTGTCACAGGCACCGGGATTCTGCGGAAGGTGGCAGGCCCCTTGCATACAACATTCGTACTCTAAAAAAAGTAGAGATAACATTGACTAAAGATAAGTGAGCAAACCTTCTTGTTTTCACAAGAAGGTTTTATTGTCCTAAATATTATCTATTTTACTGTCCTAAAGGAATCTGTATGTCCAATTTTTATACCATTCTGTCATGCATATTATGTTAAAGTAAGCAGATAGCCTGAGATCCTGACTGAGAAACTGTGTCTGGCCTCCTGAGGTTGTCTGCTGGCTTGAGGAGAGGACACACACTGCTGCCTGGCCAGAATGCGTATGAAGCACAGCCTGTCTTTCTGTAGATCACCACTGACAAAGACTTAGAAGACAGACATCAAAGTAAAATTCCCAAACCCCAAGTGACACAGGACAGTGGCCCCAGTGCTGGGGCCTCTTGAGTTCCAAGTGGATTCTTGGCTTTACACAGCAAAGAATTCTGGAGCAAGCACATGGTGTAAAGTGAGAGGGAGACTCATTCAGAATGTGCAGCAAGTCTACTCCATGGAGTGGAGGCTAATTCTCCTGCAGAAGAGAATCTGACCCCTCTGTTTAAGCAATGGCTTCGTTATAGGAAAAACGAGGGGTGTTGCCCTGACATTAGGGCAACACCCTCCTTTAACTCCATAAGATCAAAGAGAAAGTGTCATGGCATCAGGGTGGGATGGAAATGGGAATCTTTCACAGCAACTTTTATTGTAAGTGAAGTGTACACTGAAGGTGACCAGTTTCTCCACCACCTTGGGTCTAACTGGTTGGAACTTGCCCTGACTCCCTCTTGTATTGATCGGGGTAGATTGAAATTTTGTTTTGAGATCTCCTGACAAGGCAGCAGTTAGATGATGCTGGGGCAATGCCCAGAGCCACACCTGCCAGTTCCCTGTCTCACCAGCACTGGGGAAATGGACTTGGTTGTATGATTTTTACCATGTTAGGAGGAGGTAGGGGAGGAAAGGTGCTAGAGTTTGTTTCTAGGCAGTCAGCTCCTGTGGGATGGTTATAGGTAGATTATTGTCCAACACACCTCAGTATCCTGCAGTACCCAGGCCAACCAAACATTGATATTCTTCACAGGTGACATTCTCTGAAGTCGCTGAATTGCTGAAGCAACAGAGAAACCAGCAGTCGCAGTCGTGGGAAAGAAAAACCACAGAAGTGGAGCCAGGAAATGCCGCACTTGAACTACACTGTGCAGGAGAGAAGGGCGGGCGGCAGGATACTGAGACAGCAGTGTGGACGGAGAGATTATTACTCTATCCCAGTCAGGGATGCCATGCACCAGCCGAGTTACGGGGCATTAAATAGTCTCTGCAGTCACTGGGAGTGTAATTCATTAAGACTCAAATATTCTGAGGTGTGGAATCCTCCTCTCTGGGGTCCTAGAATCTGTTTTAAGATTGGTTATGGTGGTTTCAAACTTGGGAGATAGGCTCTTTCTTGTTGATTCTTTCCAGATACCCCTGAACCCGCTAAGAAATAAGCATCAGGGAGGGAGGAGAAGACACAAGAAAGAAAAAAGGATGATGAGTGAGAGGAAGAAAAGACAGAAGAGGAGGAAGGGAGGGAGGAAATCGGGCCGGTCTGTCAACAAGGCAGAGCCACAGAGGTGGATGAGGTTTGGAGAACAAACACAAACACTTGTCTTGAGATTGCCTTCACCTAAATACTGTGAAATGTGGCCAAAGCATGGAACAAATGATCCAGGGATGCCGTTTGTGGGTTTTGTGAAGCAAGTGATGGAGCAAGGTGTCCTTAACAAAGGGAACACAGAGGTCTGGGTGAGCAAATGCCAAGTCGTCACAAAGAGGAAGTTGTTCTGAGAGCTCGTAAGTCAGCGTAATTTGTTTTTTCCTAGCTTGATTTAAATGAATTATTTTCTTCAGAAATATTGCAGAACAAATATGACTGACTCGAGATAGGTTCTGTCTCCCTAGACGTTTATGTAAAATTTCCTAGAATATAGGACAAACACGCATTCCCAAATAATTATTCCATATTTAACATGATCAAATTATATGATGAAAATAGCATCATGTAAATGAAATCAAAATAAATGGTTAGAAAAATAGCAAGGCATTTAAAATTTAAATCCAAGAACATATTTTGGACATGAGAAATAGTATTTCAAGATTATTTCAGCCATGAGATCTCCCGTGGTCATTTTTAATGATATTAAAAAGCAATGTAGTGTGTTTTTCAACGTTCAGATTAGAGAATTTCACGTGAAAAGCTCCTGATTCCCCTTAGCAGTGAGGAAACATCTCATCTGCAAATGGTTTCTAAACATTGCTCAACTGGCATCGGAAAGGCAACAAAAGTCTGTTTCTTGGCAGAAAATTTAAAAGAAGAAAAGTGATTAGCTTTGATTTCTTTTCATAGCTCTACTTTGTGTTGCCCTAGATTCTTTAGAGTCAGGGGGAAGAAAAAGAGATTTTAACAAGTCACTCTGTAAACAATGTTCAAAGTCCTTTACAGTTTCCTTGTGTCTCCACAAAGCTCCCGGGGACACGTGCCAGCTAATAATCTACTTCAATTCATGTTCAATTAAACCAATTCATGGCAAGGAAATAAGGAGTCACTGTACAGATTATTTAATTGACCCATTACTGAATGTGTAATTCTGCACCTGGATCAATTCAAATGTCCTCATTCCCCGCTCGCCCCCTTCTCCCTTCCCTCAGACGACCAGGCAGACAAGCTTCCCGGCTGTTCACCAACTCCTGCAGTTTGTGCACAGAAATCTTCCCGGAGCCGGACTGAGCAGAGGGCAGAGGGCAGAGGACTTCTGACTAAGGAGCAGACACACTTTGTCTGTACCTAGGCTATAAAAACTGCTGAAAATTTCTAATTTTAAGGAGAAATTTCTCCCTTCTGCTCTTTTAGTTAATTTTGACAATTCTTGTCTATTTTCTGAGATATCCTACTATATTACATTTCTTGTCCAAATTAACCAAACCACAGTGTAAATTAGAACCTGGTAAACTTGGGAGAGCTTTTTTTTTTTTTTTTTAAATCTCAAACCCAACAGTTGAATTAACAAAATATATACCTTAGAGTGACCAGTTTGATGGAAGTATTTCAGAATGCATGTGAAAACCCCACACGGTACCCCAGAAGAGTATCAATGTACATAGTTAATATTCAATAAAAAAAAAAAAAAAGAAGAAGCCATGTTATAAGTTTAAGGACATTTACTCTTTATATTGAGTTACTTTTGCTCATTTGGGGAAAGAGCTAGACAAATAATTGATAAAATCAAGAACAGGAGACCTAAAACCCAGGGTGGACTGTGTCAGACTGAGCCCTGGTTTCTAGTCAGTGGAGTCGAGATTCCATCCCTGAACTAAGAAACTGATATTATGATTTAACAAGGCAAGACCACAGACCCTAAACTGTACATTTCTGTGGTGATACCTCCGTCTCTCACGTGGGTTATTGCAATAGCCCCCTGCCCCCACTCCTTGTCCATGCCCCAACCCTGTTTTCTGAAATCAATTATCTATTCCACTCTTACAAAGAGCTTTCTGAAATTCAGATATAACTCCCTGCTTTTAAAATGTCCTGCAGTTTTCTATTTTCTGCCCTATAACACAGTTTGTCAGGCTATCAGAGAAAAAGTGGAGGTGCCCAAGGCCTGCCCTGGGGAAAGGAAGGAGGGCGCTGACTCCTGGGGTTTCTGGCCCCACCGTATTTATCTTATTTCTAATTGATCAGCTGATCCTTCTTTTTTGAAAGCATTATCAGGAAACCTTTAAAAAGGCATTATGGAAGTGGATAACGTCTTCATCTTAAGTGTTTAGCAAGCCATACATTGATGAGACTCAAGCCAAAATTTCAAAGCTTCTGCTTTAAGCCCTTGATTATACTGAATGATTCATGTCCTTTGAATGTGTGCTAGTCTATTTCTTCTTACACGAGTGCATTCACACACTCTTGTCCCCAAGCTACATCACATTTGATTTACTCATTCCTTCAGCCAAAGATGATTTTTCAAGATCCAATTTGAAGAAAATTTCAAGAAAGGTTTGTAGCCTACTCTAAGTTCAACCTCCTTCCCTCCTGGCCTCCTTTTGTTGTGAGTTTAATAACATCAGTGCTTAGCAAACTTGGAAAGCATTGCCTCGGGAGAGTCCTACACTGGCTTTGCTTGATGTCTTAATCACCTTAGCACATCCTGTGTTTTTCACATAATGGATAATCAATAATTATTCAACTGAATTTAGCCTAAAGGATGATTAAATTATCAGTTCAGCTAATTACCAACCAGAACAGTGTGAGAAATTTTAGAGTGTACTGGCTAATAGGGAAGGAATGCTGGAGACCACTGGGAGCGTGAAGGTCTGTAAGGAGGGAGAAAGAATGGGCTCCTAGGAGCTAGGAAGGATTGTCTTAGCAAAGATTCTGAAAGAAAAAATAAAAATAACTCAGAACACATACCAAACTCTCCAACTAAGGCAACAGAGGGCGAAGGGAGCAGGAGACAGCCCCACAGTAAATCAGTGGCCCATCCCAGGAAAACAACCCTTTCTTTCCGTTACATTTGTGTCTCAATGTCTATGATTCTGCAGCCGCTGGGAGACTCGAGTAACAGTAACAAGAATCATGTATAAATATGCTTAGGGTTTGGACGACTGATAAGACTTATTTTCTTTTTAATTTGACAATATTTAAAAGGAGGGGCCTAATTCCAGAAAATGATGTTTTAAATTTGGGGAATGTTAAATAAATTAAGTACTAATAAAAGAAGCATACAAAAAAGTAAAAAAGACAAGCAATAACTGATGTCTATAATTTATGCAAGGTACCTTTTATAAAGAGAAGAATATTTTTAAAACTTGAAAAATGGAAATCAAACATTACAACTTACCCACTCATTCTGCTTGGGGAGTGAATGTCTTTAGAGAATGTTTAATAAGCTGAAGACCGATGGTTAAAAGACACTTTGTCAAGGCCTGTTTCATGGGCAATCTATGTTTTCTAATTTCTGCCTAATGCCGGAAGAGTATATTGTTATCTCATAAAAACTGCCAGACGGAAATTATTGCTGTGAGAAAAAGCCTGAGTTCTCACAGTCTATCCCAGGTCCACATTCACCTTTAGGGTGGATTTGCTCAAATTACTTAAACTCTGTGTGTCTGCCCCTTTGAGAGACCAGGTCACCTGTTCTCTGAGAAAATTGCCTTCCTCACCAGAATATTTGAGTCTTAACTGAAGTTTAGAAAGCTCTGACATCCTTATCTCATGTATATTGCAAGCATAGCCTTCTACTCCCGTGAGGAAGCAGGGGACCCGTGTGGGGTTATGGGACAGCCAGATACTTGGCCCGGGCGGCACCTCCTCTCCACACTTGCAAAGAGCCTGCTGTCCCAGTGGCAAGGTCCCACTTCACACTATCAAACCAAAAATGCATCAGACACAAGGCCTGTGTGTCTTCCTCTAAAACAGGCTCCTTTTTACTGTTTGTGGGATTCTTGGTTACCTGTGTATCCACCTCCATCTAAGGACAACCTGATGTCCAATCAATTGCTTTGAAATTTCAGAATATGTGTTGACTTAGATGATGCTAAACACCAAGGCCAACTGGACACTTGGGTCCTGTCACTGATTGTTGTCACCTGGTTACTGGGTGAAAGTGTAGTCCTGGGGCCACGCCCTCGTCCCTGAGTCAGACTTCTTAGGGACCAACCCCAGAAATCTACACATCACCTAGATTTCTTTTGTGCATTGATTTTTTTTTTTACAAACTTTTCTGATAATTCAGACTATATTGACATTTGCTTCTAAATTATGTTTGCATGTATGTGTGTGTGTCATCTAAATCAGACGCTGCAGTTCCCCTTTCCCTTTGCTTGTAAGTCGCTTCTCTGGGCCTCAGAGGAACAGGTGCAAGTCCCACAGGAGGCAGCAGCCTATCCCCCAGTCCGCTGTGCTACGTAGACAGTCCGGCTTGGCTCCCTGGCTGAGAACAATGAAGGCCAGTGCCATTGTGAGCTTGCCCATGTGTGTTTCCCTGCTGGGCTAGCCAAAGCCAATTGACACTTTTTAATTTTAAGATAATTCATTAAAGTCTATGGCTAATTAATCAAAAAAATTCAATAAATATAAAATAGCAAATCTCAAAGATAAGAAAACATTAGGTTGTAATTTAGTTTAGTTTACATTTTTTTCTCAGCAGGATATAAAATAATGAAGTATTTAGGTTTTGAAGACAACTTGAGATTGATCAAGCATCTTAACATTTGCTGTTTTAGAGAGAAAGAAGGAACAAGCCTATTTTCATGTTGTGAAGTTCTGTGCTGAAGCTTTTCCCGTCTCCTCTAAACCTGGAAAATAAATTTTAAACTCAGGAGGAAATAAAAACACTAAGATGTTAAATACCTTAGGCCACCGACCTGTAAATGCTGCTATTTAAGATATAATATATCTAGTTTGTCTTCATGTATTAGATTACCTCTTTAAGCTTGGAAATTATCTACGGGATGCTGTGCCCACCATACACCAAGCACCAGAGATCTCACATCAGACCCTGTGCCCACCATACACCACACACTAGAGATCTCACATCAGACCCTGTGCCCACCATACACCACACACTAGAGATCTCACACAAGACCCTGTGCCCACTGTACACCAGACACCAGAGATAACACGTCAGACCCTGTGCCCACCGTACACCAGGCACTAGAGATCTCACATCAGACCCTGTGCCCACCATACACCACACACTAGAGATCTCACACAAGACCCTGTGACCACCGTACACCACACACAAGAGATCTCACATCAGACCCTGTGCCCACTGTACACCAGACACCAGAGATAACACGTCAGACCCTGTGCCCACTGTACACCAGGCACTAGAGATCTCACATCAGACCCTGTGCCCACCATACACCACACACTAGAAATCTCACACAAGACCCTGTGACCACCGTACACCACACACTAGAGATCTCACATCAGACCCTGTGCCCACTGTATGCCAGACACTAGAGATCATATGTCAGACCCTGTCCCCACCGTATGCCAGGTACGATTCTACACACTTAACAGGATTAAGTCATTTAACTTGTACCAATCCCGGGAGGCAGCTTCTCACTCTTACTACTCCTAATTTAGAAGTGAGGAAATTGCACAAAGAGATGAAATAACTTGCTGAACGAGACACATGGTTTGGAAAAGCAAAATGCAGAAGGCCAGTGCTAGAATTCATACGTGGGACCACCATACTGTGTTGGCATTGTTGGTAGAAGTTTTTCCAGGGAATCATAAATTATCTTGACAGAGCATTCCCTGGGTAGTTTCATTACCACATACAAAAATAGTCTGATGAAAAGCTACCAATAGTGTACTCTTAATTTGCTACCTGGTTTTTTTAAACTTGTATAAAATCTGTGACAAATAGTGGATATGCACATACGATTTTCCAAATACATATATTTTTCGTAAGTGTAGAAAGCGTAGTTGTATAATGTGCAAAAATAATAATAGGTAGAATAGTTCGGGAGTAAATTATTCTACCAGTAGATCTATTTTGTTGCTATAATTTCCAGTGTTATTTAATTATATATGAAGGCAAAACCAAATTACTACCATTTAAAAAAGAAACCTTTCAGTATAACATATTTCCAATCAATAAAACAATAAAATAAAGGATTTTAAAGTAACACAAGTGTACGAAATAAGAATAACAAAATTTACACTGGTCTTTCAAAATTAAAATAGTGAAATATGATTTATGGGCTAAACAAACACATTTAATTAGATTTTCATGTAAAAAAAAAAAGAAAAAGAACTGATTTTGGTTGTCAGGAAGCAAAGGAGGGAAAGGTTTAAATTCTTGTAGAAAACAATATCAGAAAAATCAATAACGGCTGAGTCATCCCTGAGATTTTCAATGATATGGGTTAGTGTGGTTGATGAGAGCCTCTGAAACACTAGAAAATGGCAAAAATACTGTCTGGGTGATTTACAATATTTAGACCAAGTACAAAATGAATTCAAATGATCTGTTTATTCACACAAAGGGCTGTGGCTCCTTCTCATGGGCAGACTGTGCTCTCAGAGGGAAGGGGGATCCTGGGCCTGCACCTCCCGCCTCTGGGCTGACCAGCTACTGGCTACCTGGAGTGGTTTCCTTCATCTGCATATCAAGTGACAAGCACACTCCAGGTTAGAATGAAGGGGTGACAAGTATGGTCCAGGTTAGAATATGGAGGTGACAGGCATGGTCCAGGTTAGAATGAAGGGGTGACAAGCATGGCCCAGGTTAGAATGAAGGGGGTGACACGCACGGCCCAGGTTAGAATGAAGGGGGTGACATGCACGGTCCAGGTTAGAATGAGGGGGTGACAGGCACAGTTCAGGTGAGAATGAAGAGGTGACAAGCATGGTCCAGGTTAGAATGAAGGGGTGACAAGCATGGTCCAGGTTAGAATGAAGGGGTGACAGGCACAGTCCAGGTTAGAATGAGGGGGTGACAGGCACGGTCCAGGTTAGAATGCGGGGGTGACAGGCACGGTCCAGGTTAGAATGAGGGGGTGATAGGCACGGTCCAGGTTAGAATGAGGGGGTGACAGGCATGGTCCAGGTTAGAATGAAGGGGTGACACGTACGCTCCAGGTTAGAACACAGGGGTGACAAGCACGCTCCAGGTTAGAATGAGGGGGTGACAGGCACGGTCCAGGTTAGAATGAGGGGGTGACAGGCACAGTCCAGGTTAGAATGAAGGGGTGACAGGCACATCCAGGTTAGAATGCAGGGGTTCTGTCCCACGGGAGGAGACTAGTCATGGACCCCACATGTGATGCTGGAGGCCTGTGCAGAAGGCACATCTGTTGTCACCAGAGCCAGCAGGCTGCAGCCTCCATGATGTGAAAGGAATTCACATCATTCAATTTTGCTGTTTGATTCTTTTCTGGAATTCTAGAAAGGAATTTTTTAAGGTTTGGTTATGTTTTGACCCTTTGTCATGATAATTTTTGTGCTTAAACTGTGGATTAAAAAAAACAAAAAGCAAAAAGCAACACTTTCTTACCAGAGAGAGAGAGAGAGGCTGGGCGTCTATAGATGATGAGATGTTCCTTAACTCACTAGGTGGATCAGAACCAGGGGGGTAAGAGCTTTTCTTCTTTGTTTCTGCACACGGGAAATTTGTCGGAGGCATGAGACAGGAGATTAAGCAGGATCTCAAAGTCCATCTCACAACATCATTCCAAATACTGAGATTTATCACCTTTTCACCCAATCACCAACTCTGAGGGTTGACGCACCAGTGCTGTGAGACCTCAGAGAGGGCGGGTGAGACAGTGAGACCCCGGAGAGGGGAGGGAGACAGTGAGACCCCGGAGAGGGCGGGTGACAGTGAAACCTCAGAGAGGGCGGGTGAGACAGTGAGACCCCAGAGAGGGGAGGGAGACAGTGAGACCCCGGAGAGAGGAGGGAGACAGTGAGACCCCAGAGAGGGGAGGGAGACAGTGAGACCCCGGAGAGGGTGGGGGAGACAGTGAGACCCAGGAGAGGGCGAGTGAGACGGGTGCTGAGCAGCCCTACCCCAGGGGATGTCCAGTAACCTTCCCATCTCACACTCCCATCCTCACCGCCTACTCATTTCTGCTCATTCAGCAGTGAGATAGTGGTAGATAATTCATATTTTATTTTTTCCAAATAAGATCGTAGGCATAGAATGGACATTTTTCTTTAGATGTCTTCTGCCCTGTAGAGAAGAGGGCGTCCTTACTACTGCATCACCTCTAGCATCCTGGATTGTCCCTTAAGAAAGGACATCAATTACACAGTTTGGCCTCAGAGAAAGGACTTCTCAAAGCCCTTAGAAACGCCCAGGAGAGAACCAAGCTCTCTCTGCTCGCCCCTGCTTGGAACGCTTCTCTGCAAACAGAGGAAACTCCGAGATTGAGGAGTTTGACTTCATTCCCTGTTGAAATTTGCACCTGTCCTCATTTTTGTTTCTTGTCTGAGTTCTCACAAAATGAAACCATGGTACACCCTGGCAGCTGAAGGTGCTGCCTCTCACACCTGGACACAAGACAACCTGGCTTCAGGTCTGGGAAGGACAGAAGTCCTGGCTCACCAGTTCCTCCTAATTTATGCAGTCATCGCTTAACGGAATAACGACATTCCTATAGTCAGATGACTTCCTTCCTTTCCCCTTCTCCTTGGATGTTCAGGAGACTGTGTGACGTTTAAAAAGGCCAGGTTGATTTCTATGCTATAGCACGACTCAGTTAATTAGGCTAACTGAAGTCAGGACGTTGATACACTAGCAATAAATACATAAGGACATAATCTTCACTCCAAGAAGCTCAGTGGGTTTGTTTTTACACATTTGCAGATATATTGAAATACATCTTCTAGGGACACAAGAGAGAACCAATTCTGAAATGTGGCAAAATACAGACACAAATGTCAAGACCCCCATTACGGTGACATTTCACTCTGACCAGAAAGAAGAAAGAAACTGACTTCTTGGCAGTGCTGAACTTCATTCCAAATTTTATTTTATTTTCTTTTAACCACAAAGTTCAGCACCCTTGTGTTGGTAGATACTTCATGGTTGGCTTTTGAAGCATGACTTACGAAATAGTAATTGTTTATTTCTAGCAATCCTGATTTGGGCAAGTAATAATACCTGGCTATTAAAATAAAATCTGTCTCTTTATCTTTCGTACACACATTTAGGCACTTATAGACACCTAGAGTTGGATTATTTTTTACCCGAACTATAAAGAGTGACAATTTGCAGTGGTTCTTAGTCCCTGGTCTATAAATCCCCTCCTTGCCTTTACTTCCAGGAATCATGACATGATTAACACTCGATTGTAATACAATTATGTCCTGCCCTATGTTTTTAAAATTGTGGTCATTTGTATTGATTTCATATTTTAAAAATCAATGGTGTTTATGGTTAATGTTTTTCTATGGGTTCACTCATGAGATCTTTATTTGAAATATGCATAATGAAAGCTTAAAAGACATAAATCAGGCTCAGCGCCTATAGCTCAACCGGCTAAGGTGCCAGCCATGTACACCTAAGGTGGCGGGTTTGAATCCCCAGCCTGGACCCACCAAACAACAATGACGGCTGCAACCAAAAAATAGCCGGGCGTTGTGGTGAGCGCCTGTGGTCCCAGCTACTTGGGAGGCGGAAGCAAGAGACTCGCTTGAGCCCAGGAGTTGGAGGGTGCTGTGAGCTGTAATGCCATGGCACTCTACCCAGGGGGACAGCTTGAGGCTCTGTCTCCAAAAAAAAAAAAAAAAAAAGACATAAATCATAAATTATTCATTCCAGAACGTTGTTAATATAAGTGCAACCGAGAGCCCTATACCCTGTAAAGTAAATATAGATTGGGGACGTACAGCTTGGACCCTGGGAAATAAAGACAGAATGAAACATGCAGCAGAGAAGAGCTAAGATGAGTCCACTCGATGGACACAAGCAGGCCCCGGACAGGAGGAGCCGCCTGACAGGTGACCCTCTGCTCAGCCGCAAAGATGCCGTAAGAGTTCCACTGGTTATTGTTATTAATTATCAAGCTCACAACACTGCATCTACAATAAGGGAGAAGAGGGCATTATAATTTAATTAAAGCTTGTCAAGTGGATAGGGTCCCACATAGCTCCCCATAAAGAGGGGCCACCATTGATGGCCACACAGTTTTAATTTCAATACCCTCTGTGCTGAGGCTACATGAGGCGCCACTGAAGGGACTTTAATATATTTCCACTTTCTAATTAAACTGGAGCCTTTTTATTTTTATTTTTTTTAGCCCTCTTAGCCTCAGGAGAGATGCCAGACCACTATTAAAAGCAATGTGTACCAATGATGGACGTTTCCAAATTGAGATAGAAATAAGACAAAAACTAGATTTTGTCGTCAAAAGGATTTTTCTGAAAAATAATTAAGACAACCATTTAAAAGGTTATGCTCAAATACCTGTTCCAAGGATATAAGAATAACTACACTCAGTCTAAAAGTCTTAATTATCTAAAAAGAACCTGCATATGCTTACAAAAATTAATTAAATTATGCAAGATAGGTATAATAACCTTAAACATACCTTTATTTCCTTTACCTGCAAAATTAGATCCTTAAAGTTGGGAGGGTTTAAAAGAAAAAGTGAAAACGAAAGAAAGACACAAGGCCCTGAGTTCTGGACAGGAAGTGTGTGTTCCCTCCAAGAGCATCTGCTGAGACCAAACCCACAAAGCGAAGGCCTTAGGAGGCGAGGTCTTTGGGAGGTGACTAGGTCAGGAACTTGGAGCCTTCCAGAATACTATGAGTGTCCTTGTAATGGGGGCCTGAGAGAGCACTTGCTGTCACACTCCCCTGGCTGGTCAGCACACAGCTAGAAGGTGTGTCTGTAAACCAGGAAGCAGGTTCCCACCAGATGCCGAAGGTGCCGGGGCTTGTCTTGGACTCACGACCTTCAGAGTGGTGGGACATCAATTCATCTTGCTCACAATCCTGTATTGCATTTTGTTACAGCAGCTCAACTGTAGACTGAGACCCCTGAGAGTTGACTTGCCCTGCAAAGACCTTCACTCAATGCAACTATAAGAGTAACTGGCATTTGTGCAGTGCTTTAAATATCCTAGTAATATCCTAAGTGCTTTACCCATAGCCACTCTCTGACCCTTCACAACAACCCCATGCAAGGAGGACCTTCTTACCATCCCCATTTTACACAGGGCAGAAGCAAAGCAGTTTGACTAAATTTGCATAAAAATATAAGTGTTAAAATCAGCAATAGAAACCAGGCAATGAGTCTCCAGATTCTATACTTGAAGTTACTGGGCTTTATTTAACACATGCTGGCATACGGCAAAGTACTTTGTTTCTCCTCTACAACTGAAAATCAAGGACCTCCGTCGTCACACCTGAGTGGAGGGCCTGCTACGTGGCCCCCTCAGTGTCCCCGGCACCAAAACGGTCCCTCCCAAGTCAAGACAGCCTGCCCCTTGAACATCCAGAAAGCATACGCTATGTTTCCATAGTTCTTCTTTGCGAAGAAAGATTCTCTCCTGATTCCCAGTCTCTGTGATAAAAATGCACAAATCCTCCAGAGCAGAATGTCATGCCTTTAAAACTTACTTGACGGAGCACTTCTGACAGATTTCCCACTGTAGAATCAATGTCTTGAAGAATAAGCATGCAGCTTAAGGAGCACTTGGGGAAGTATCGCAAAGATTCAACATACACGGTAAAACTTCTCTGAGTGTTCTGTTGTGATCAGCTCACACACATCTACGTATACTTCACATTCAACTCCAGGCAAAATAGTTTATCTTTCTTCAAGATGCTGCTGAAAGGTTTCATTTGTGGGAAATCATAAAATAGAGGACAGCACATGCCTAACCACAAATGAGAGGCCGGAGGACTGATTTTCTAAATGTTATTTGCAATGATTGTAGGACACAGTGACTATCAAGGCCTCCCCCTCCATGATCCCTGACTTCAGGGCCCCCCACTCTCTCTTTGGTGTGAGTATGATTGTGACTTGCTCCTAATCAGCGGAGGAAGACCACGGAGTGGGGATGGATGCGTGTGAGAGTATGTGCTCATCTCCACAGGTAAGCTCCCGCACCTTCCCGCCGACTCCTGTGCAGGACCTGCCATGCCCCGGGCTGCCCATTGTGCCTCCGTGGACTAGACCCAAGGGTGGGTCTAGCTTCTGGGACCCAAGGGTGGCCCCCACTGACAGCCAGAAAAAAAAATGAAGCCATCAGTCCTATAATGGGAGGTGCTAGATCCTGCCTAGAGAGGCCGACTCTTCTGAAATCCCTGACTGGAGGACACAGCCCAGCTGCCCTTTGATTGCAGTTTTATGAGGCCTGAGGCAGATGACCCAGCCAAGCTGGGCCCAGACCACTAACCTGGAGACTCTGTTAGATAATAAATACATCCTGTTTTAAGCTACTACGTTTGTGGACATTGATAAGCAGCAACAGAAAGTGAAAAGCAGGTTACCTTTGTCGCAAAACCCAGCTCCTGCCACGCTAACCCCGGGCACCTACTGTCACCGTCTCTTCCTGGCCACGCCTTGGCTTTACAAGTCTCCAACTTAGTTTTAAGGAATGAAATGTGTATTTCAGATGAATCCAAACTATCAAATTTTTTTGATAGTTTTTTACAACTATCAGCCTTGGGCTTATTCTATTAGTGGTTCTAATTTTTATTTTTTCTTATAATTGGTAATTTTCTTTAATAATTTTAGATTATGCATTCATCATATTTTAAAAACATCTAGTAAGTTCCATGAACTGTCATACACAAGTAGATATAAGATGCACAACTCTTCTCATAAAGGGAATCACAGACCATGGAAGGAAATACAAATAAATGTCTTACGTCCAGAATGCCAGAACACCACTGATGCCCAGAAGAGGCAGCTAGGAGGAACCTCGCTTCACATGCGGAGAGGAGACATGGGTCTGAAGCAACGGTTGCCCGAGGTCAGGGCTCAAGCTCAGTGACTCTGGGAACACTAATTCAGTTCTCTGGGTTTCTGTTTCCTTACGGATAAAGCTGGACAGACACGGTCCCTTCCTTTATAGCATAGTGGTACAAAACGATTGAATACGTATAAAACACACTAAGTGGTTGTTATGACTATAACTCATCACAGGGCTGTTTAAGGAAGATTTCTAGAGGAGGAAAGACTGGAGTTGACTTGTGGACAACAGCAACTACTTTGCAAGCTCAGAATGTGCTGAGGCAGTGGACACACAGGGCCCTGCGATGGTTCTGTGCCCTGCCGTGCTGCTGTGATGAGGCATGGCTGGAGAGAACTGCGAAGGTTTCCACGAGGCCGTCACTGGCATGTCAAGGAGTGTGGCTTGATCTTGAAGGAGGCAAGTGTGAATGCACCTGCCCAGGCTTCTCTCAGCAACGTTTTTTACAACAATCGGCCTTGGGTTGAAAATATAATTAACCTTATGTCTTAACTGTGATAAGCTCAGCAAAACTCCCTGTGGAAAGGACAGATTAAATAGCTCCAGGCTGTGGTTCCTGAGTCCTTTTGGTAATTTTACCTCCTTGCTCTAACGTTTCATGGTAAGTCTTCTGGAAAATGCTTGATTGTCAAGAGCAAAACAGTATTTGATGAAAATCAGACCAAGGCTCTGAATAGACATCTCACCAAAGGAGATAAACGGGTGGTAAATAAATATCCAGAAAGACGCTCAACATTATATATCCTTAGGGAATGAGACAGCATCCATTGATCAGTATGGCTAAAATCCATTGACTTAGAAAACAGAGACAAGGTGGGTAACAATTTATTACCTGAAATATGGAAAGAAAAGCTCAAAATTCTCATTGTTGAGGATAAATTAAAAGTAAGAAAAAAGCACATATGCAGGGATATTCATGACTGAGATCAGAAGATGACAAAAAAAAGTAGGGAAAATAGAGAGTAGAGGAGAGAGAGGGAGAGGAGAAATGCTGGCAGGAGTGTGGGGTGGCGGGAACTCGCTTCACTGCTGGGAGGGGGAAATAGTGAGGCCACCAAGGGAGACATGGGCAGCTGCCTCCGAAGCTGAGCTGCCTTCTGCTATGACCCAGCGATCAGATCACTTTCCTCGGTATTTACCAAGGTGAGTTCAAAACTTATGTTCATTCAAAGTCTTTACAAAATATTTATAGGTGAGTTTTTCATAATTGCTAAAACCTTGGAGCAACCAAGAAGTGCCTTCTTAGATGAATGGATAAATAAACCATCCATATGGTGGGATATTAACTGGCTGAAAAAATTACTAAGTTAGCGAGCCACAGAAAGACAGGGCGGGAACTTGACATTGCTAAGTGGAATCAGCTAGTCTGTATGACACCAAATTTATGACATTCTGGAAAAGGGAAAACTATAGAAGGTGAGTTTGAATTATATTGACATCTCAAGTGAAAATAAACTTTAGTTCCCCGGGATATTTATAAGTAGGCTTTCTCTCTTTTTTAAATGAACCTGTTAATTTTAATGTTGACCATGCTGCAGTACTTTCACACAATCCACTTTTATTTCTTTCTAAAAAAGAAAAAATTAAATGCAGTTATTTTTAATAGAGGGATTATTGGTTTCATTTTACCTCTTAAATAGTATACTACCTTTAGATTTATTTTTAACCAAAATATAAACAACTAAAAAGTACTATGAGATTTTTGAGAATAAGAGACCAATTGTAGAACCTCAAAAACTGCTGATGTCCTGATGGCCGCATGTGCCAGCCATGCAAATCCGAGTGCCAGGAAACCCGTTTTCCGTGTCGTTCTTTCCGTCCGTTCGCCCTTACTCAGAGCACACAGTAACTGACTGCAGAGGCTGCCTTAATACACACTATCGAGAACAGTCTTGAAGAATACATTTTTCCTTCAAGATGGGCCTGTGCTATCAATTAGATAGAGGAAACTGTCATGAGCAATGGAGGCTCTTATTAAAAATTGATTTTGGTCTAGTTAAGGCCCGACCCCCAATTTCAATCTGAAGATCAAGATTGCATCAGAATAAAGGCCCAAAGAAAAAGAGATCAATATCAAATATCTGTGTCCTGAGGTTAATCATTTGTTTATAAGAGCAAATTGAAATGTCTTTTTCTAGGAAGAAGCAAGTTTGGTACCATGGGAACACCATGATTCTTTTTAAGGGCAATCAATATTTTTGACTCAGATGAGTAATAATCATCTACCTATATTGGATGCACAAAGATAAAATGGCTAAAAAGAAGTTAAAGTTGCTTTAATGAATAATTATCATTATGTATGTCTTTGGAGTTGATTCAGAAATCCTAAGAGTGTGTTGGGAGTTTGTGTGTGTGTGCATGTGTGTGTGCATGTTTGTGTGTGTTTGTGTGTGTGTGCGTGTGTGTGCGTGCGTGTGTGTGCACGTGTTTGTGTGTGTGCACGTGTTTGTGTGTGTGTGCGTGTGTGTGCACGTTCGTTCACCCCTGACTGCTCGCCTAAATAATGGCCCTTAGTCTAGTCATGACTTTTACTAATGCACATACATTATAAGGCTAATTATCAAACACCCTAATGGAATTTAAGTAAAATTAACCCACCCCAAAGAATAATGATAATTGAGCTAAGCAGCATCTCTAAAAGACATCTTTCCCATTAGTACCAATTTTATGTTTCTGCTGTCATAAAGAGAAATAATGGCCAAGGAATGCCAATGATAAGCATTAAATACCAACTTGATTTTTAGATTTGGTTAAAAAAAAAGCCAACTTATTTTTATTGATTCACTTCAAATATAGTAAGCCCTGAACATGTACCCATAAAATGCAGGTGAGCTCAGAGGTCCCCTCCAGGGGATGCGAGTGGCCGTCCTGGGTCCTCTCCTTTCCAGGGGGAAGCTTCCAAAGGGGAAATCCAGTAAAACAGGTTGCCAAAAGGGCAGAGAAAGTTGGAAAAGTAGAATCCCGGAGGAAAAGACTGTGTTTCAAACACTAGTGTTCCTGTCAGCCACGTGAATGTTGAGAAAGCTGTTCTATCGTCCTTAAGAAACACAGAATGCCACAGCAAGTTAAAAGAAATGGGGAAAATTCTATTCTTATAGTTTTCAAATACAAAACATGTAGGTTAGTACTTATTTTCATGACTATGAGAAATTGCCCAATGATATTTAAGATTTACCAAAGCAAAATATGAAGTTTTTTTTTTAATTTTAATATTTACAAGAGAGTTTTCTGTAATTAGCTCATAGCCTGTGTTACTTTAAAATATTATAATGCTTGGGGATGGGACACAATTAGAACAGGGACTTTACCTAACAAATGCAATCAGTGTAACCTTGTTCTTTGTATCCTCAGTGAATCCCCGATGATTAAATATATATATATATATATATATGTATAAATGCATATAATTTTATATATTCTCAAAATTTTAAGAAGTCTCAAATTTATATATATATATATATATACACACACACATATATAAAATCATGCTTTTATTTGATCTACATTTTATGTTCATTTTACCAAAATAAATTTCTCCGCAACTACTAAACATTATTGGAGATCTGTCTGGGCTGTGGTTTAAAAATAATACAAATAGGTAAAACTCCACAAATTCTATTAAAATCCAAGTTTTAAAGAAAGTTTATCTGCATTTATATTACTTGGTATTTTTGTCAACATTACCACTAGATTAAAAAGAATACGCCTGGTGAATTCCAATCAGCCCGGTTAAATATGCAGAACTGGCCCTACATACTGTCTTGTTGATTACCTATTCTCTACTGTGAATATATCTTTCTATAATTTCGTAGAGAATAGCCTAGAAAACAGAATAAATTTAGAAAATAGAGACAAGATGGGTAACAATTTTACCTGAAATATGGAAAGAAAAGCTCAAAATTCTCATTGTTGAGGATAAATTGAAAGTAAGAAAAAAACACATGAGCAGGGATATTCATGAGTGAGATCAGAAGACGAGGACAACAAAAACGGTGGAGGGATAAGAAGTGGAGGTGTCTGGGAGAGAGCGGGGAACAAGCTAGAGGGGCACAGGGACACTGAGAGAGGCCAGTCCACGCAGTCTGGTTGCTATTCAGCCCTGCTCCAAACCCACAGACGGTGCCGGGCGTTCTCCCCAAAAATTGGGGAGAAATTCTCAAAAATTGGGGAGAAATCTCTGAAATTTTTAACAAAAGCATTAATAGAATGATGCCACTGGAAAAATCATAAATTGGCATCATAAAATGTGACAATAACGTAGTAATTTCTCTTTGATAACCAGAACAGAAACAAGCACTAGAATAAATACATGCTAAAAAGGCAGGTGAAGTCCTGTCTCTGACATGCGTCCTCCTCTCACTTTGAAATAACTGCAGGGAGGTCAAGGTCGAGCATCTCTCCCTTGCTAGACTCATGGAAGACAGCAAGCTCTCAGGGCCACACAGGAGCTGAAGAGGGCCCTGCTTTCCTCGTGGATATCCCAGGCCTCCAATTGCAGATAAAAGGGAGGGGTAGGTTGCCTCCAAGCAAACCACCGAATTTCCTGGGCCTTTTCGGTAGTGAGCTAATACATTTCCCATATTGCCTGTGTTGAGTAGGGGTCTCTACTCCTAGCGAATAAAATTATCCACCACTTTGTACTGAGTTTGAACCCTGATTCTAAATCATATGAATGATGTGCTCAGCATCAGTTAGTTGCTGGCTCTGAGCCTACATTTCCAGATGCCATCACTTTTCCAACCCACTGGAAAGGACGTCCCCTTCCAGAGCAATGTTCTCTATTCTGACACAGAATTGAACTCTTCACTGTGTCATTAACATGTGCCATTTACTGAGGTCTGTACAAATGGCTGTATGCATGGGGGTTGACACAGGCACACCAAAAAGGCCGGGAGAAGCCTCCATCACCAGCATCTCACCTAAGGTTTATTTGAAATAGGCCTGTCATAGATGTGATTAGTTAAGCTCACACTGGATTAGCATTGATATTAATACAATAACTGATGCCTTTATGAAAATAACAGTTCAGACACTGAGAGACATCCAGAGGGAAGAAAGCCCTCTGAGGACAGAGAGTCCAGTGATGTGACTAGAAGCCAAGGAGGGCCAAGGATTGCTGGCTGACACCAAAATCCAGGAGCAAGGCCTGCGACACACCCTCTCAGGCAATCTTCACAGAAAACCTGGCTCTAGGGACACCTTGGTCTTGGCCTTCAGGTCAGTGAGAATGAACTCCCATTGTGTTAAGCTGTTCAGTTTGTGGCATTTTGATATGGCAGCCCTAGGAGACCAAGACTGTGTATTTGCTAGTTTAAAACATTCCTTCTTTTACCAGATTATTTATTATAAGACACACATGACAGTAACCATCCCAGGGCAGGGCCGTGCCAGCTGGCGTGACACTTGGCAGGTGATAGGAACTCAGTGTGTACTTGCTAAATGAACAACTTAGAGGATGGATATTAAAATGTATGGTGGGGGCTTCAGAGGGGAGTAAATGAGATAAAAATGTAGATAAAATGCTAGCAAGTTATCTGGCTCAAGGAAGGTTAGCGCTCTTCCTTAGAGAAGTGTCTTTACTGTTGATTTAAGTATCTAGCAAATATCTTTTATCATTCAAATATGTTTTTCCAATAAGCGAATTCTCACTGGTATTTGTAATAACCTCTCTCTTTTTACCTACAAATATTAAAGTCATTGGCATAAATTGACTTTCATTAATCTTTTCTGTGTTTTTTCCGCTCCATCGCACCAACCTCAGATGAGATGAGCTCCACACAGCAAAATCTCAGAACAAAAGTTCTGAGTAGCCTGCAGTGCATATAATCAGGCCATCAGTAAGTGAGTCTGATGCAATTCCTACGGAGATATTTAATTTGAACTTAATTGACACCATTCCCTCCCGTTCAATGATGTTAATAAAATTTTGGTACACATGACTTAAGTTAAAGAAAAGTAACAATGCCTAGTTCTGTTGGCTCACAGTCTCTGTGAAGCTACAATCTCTGAAAGACAATTTGAATTGCAAGCCCATCCTGCTCATTTTCATCTTTGCAGCTGACAAAAGAAAACTTGCCCGGCCATCTGTGCCGCACGGAGGTGTGTGGCTGGGCCAAGTGCACTGAAGTGCAGGAGCGAATGAGAAGCAAAAGGTGCTCTGTACCTGGCTTGGATAACACGGGATCTACCCGGATGCAGGTAAGGGGACAAGTTGCCAGAATGATGTGCCGTCTTGGGAAGGAGAGTTAAAAACAAGGCGTCCTGTGGAAGGCAGGACTGAGCAACGCAGCGTCTCATTTTGTGGTACTTGTGAGTCAGGGACTGTGCTGGGGACTGTGGTAACAAGTCTGGTGGCCTCTGTTTTGAACTTGGCCTCTGCGTCCACTCTCCTTGATGCTGTCCTGTTGTTACTGCTGTTCCCGCCAGGTGCTGCCCCACTGTCTCAGGCAGCTCCTCTCCATCCTCTGCCTCTCGTATCCCACCACTCTGAGGAAGCAGACATAGCACTTCCATCCAATCATCAGCTGATAAGGGGTCAGAATCTACTTGCTTTGAACAAAGCTGGAAGTCATTTCGAAAGCAGATCCTTAGAGCTGAGACATAACTGGACAAAGACTTTTGATGGGTAATCAAGGTTTACAAAAATGAGTTCACAGAAGGTTTACCATATCAGAATGTATCCTTTTCAGGCTATCCAGGCTATTTATTACTTGTTTTGTGAATCAAAGAACACAGGCTCAGAGACTGGGAGAAGCAGATTAACAGCTTACAAAGCTACTTGTGAGAATGAGCTAACAAAAATTAGAAAGAAAGTCTTAAAAAATAGAAATACCACTTCTCTTTTTTTCTGTTTCTCCTGCTTCTACAAGCTCTGCTAGACAGATGTCATCAACATTTCAGTAGCAATAACACCAGACAGCTTGTCTGTTATCCTTGATTCAATATTTTATGATTTCTTTTGACAGAATATTCTAGAGCATGTGGTGCTTCCCCTTCCTTTGGCATCTAGACTCTGCCAGGCCTGGACTCTCACTTCCTTTAAACTCACCTCCATCCTGACTTTGAACGCCACAACTTCTTTGCCACCCAGAGCAAGGAATTTTGAAATCATTGTCTGCTACTTGACAAATAAAATCTATTTATAATGCCAGTGGTTTGGCACTACAATAAAACGTCCTTAATAAACTCGGTTGATGATAATATTTAGGGGGAAATATTAAGTGCTTTTCAATTTATGCCTAACCTTTTCGGGCCCAGCTGTGTCTCACAGAGTTATAACCTGTCATCGCTCTTTATTCCCCTTTCCCAAATCCAGCAGTTCCATATATAGTGGTTCTACTGAGGAACGTGTAGGAAGGCGGATGAGTGGGATGGGTGGTGGCTGCTGCTGCCTGGCAGAGGCGGACATTAGGCAAAGATTAATGACAATGAGAACTCGTGCCCGAGTGAGGAAATTACCACACTCCAGTTAGACGGAAGGCAGAGCATAAAGAGTGGTCATGCTGAAAATACAGAACTCCTTCCAGCACGGAGCTCCTCAAGACAGTTATGCAAAGAACACGTGTAAGGTCTGACGCTTGGCAGGAAGATTGGTAGCCGTCTCAGGTCTCCAAAATGAATCGTAGGGAAATATGTGCTTTTTCCTCAGTGCAATCTTAGAAATGTGTCCACACCTTTTTGGCATTTGAATGGTGGGTGCCTTCAAGAACCTTCATGCATGTCTTCTAACAGGACAACTGCTGCAGGCCAAGCTTTGCTGTCCTCTGCTGAAACTATCCTCTCTCTATATAAACTATCCTCTGTGTTTATGCAATATCTTTGACACTCAAAAAATGAAATAATCTATTTTCCTCCTTGGGAATAAAGTAAGCTAATTAAGGGAAGAACATACAGTCATCTTCATCCTCTTAACTCTCAGCCCAAAGCTTAGCACCTGGGGTCTCAAGGCAATGGTCTGCAGACCTGAGTCTTGTTTGGAATTCAGAAGTATACAACTCTTTGCTTTTTCAGGTTTTCTGTCACTGAAGTTGGTTTCTACTTTATTTCAACATGTGTGTATATATCTTATATAATTGTGCACATATTATATCTTATGTATTTCCAAATAAGCTCACATTATTAATCAATAGTAAATTTGCATTCATTTAATCTTTAATGTTTAAAAAGAAATTTAATTTAAATGTTTGAACATTAATTTTATTTTTAATTAATCACATTTAATTTGTGGAGAGAGATGAAGGGAGAATCTAGACTCTATTGCAATTTTAGAGAAAGATAATTCATGCCTAATAGAGCACATTCGAAATATGAAGTGCTGTTGAGATAAAAACGTTTTAATTTTTACCTCCATTTGGACAAAGGGAAACCATATTTACTGAGTACCTACTTTACAGTTCTAGACATGTAACTAAGCCTCTGAATTCATTTAACCTAATCTTCATAAGGTTAACTTGAGGTGGACTCAGCCTTCACTTCACACGTGAGGACACTGCCTCCCTGATGTTTGTCCTCAGTGTCTCTCAGTGTGGATGCCAGTGGAAATCTCTACAATTACTCTTACAGCAGGTTTATAGCTTGGAGTGTTTGTCTTCTCTTTCTGAACTTAATGGAATCATAGGATCAAAATACTATCTATCAGGAATAAAACTATTTATATCAGAGGGTTCAGCTTCATATTAACATAACCAGTGGTTCCATACAAATTGCAAAGCAGAATTCCTTGGAATAATAATAAAAGAAAAGAATTGAAAATTGTTCCAACCTAATTACTCAGCTATAGAAATATCTAATTATAATCTCTTAAGAACATGGTATGAATGAAGGTGAAAAAGCAAACAAAAAATAATTAAACAACACAGTCATTTCTGTGTAAGGATTTAAATCAGGTTGGAAAAAGAAAACAAATACCAGCATACTCAGAAAATACTGAAAATACTCAGAAAAAGAAAACAAATATCAGTATACCAGGTATACTCAGAAAATAAGGCAAGACAAGTCAATTAATGAGCATCTAAGATTTTATGAGAAAGTGTCTTGAAGTACGAAGAAGGAATAAGGCAGCCACGCATGGAGATGCTCTGTGGGGAAGTGTGAGCTCTTCCTGGTAATGAATGGCTGGCAAGACTGTGTAGAGGTGGTCCAGTACTCTTAGAATGCCCAGTTGATGTACAAGTCTGCATGGAGGTGGTCCAGTACTCTTAGAGTGCTGAGTTGAGGCATAAGTCTGCGTAGAGGTGGTCCAGTAATCTTAGAGTGCTGAGTTGAAGTGCAAGTCTGAGTAGAGGTGGTCCAGTACTCTTAGAATGCCAAGTTGATGTACAAGTCTGCATAGATGTGGTCCAGCACTCTTAGAATGCCGAGTTGATGTACAAGTCTGCATAGAGGTGGTCCAGTACTCTTAGAGTGCTGAGTTGAAGTGCAAGTCTGAGTAGAGGTGGTATAGTACTCTTAGAGTGCTGAGTTGATGTACAGGTCTGCATAGAGGTGGTCCAGCACTCTTAGAGTGCTGAGTTGAGGCATAAGTCTGCACAGAGGTGGTCTAGTACTCTTAGAGTGCCGAGTTGATGTACAAGTCTGCGTAGAGGTGGAAGTGCAAGACTGTATAGAGGTGGTCCAGTACTCTTAGAGTGCTGAGTTGAAGTGCAAGTCTGTGTAGAGGTGGTCTAGTACTCTTAGAGTGCTGAGTTGATGTACAAGTCTGCATAGAGGTAGTCTAGTACTCTTAGAGTGCTGAGTTGAAGTACAAGTCTGAGTAGAGGTGGTCTAGTACTCTTAGAGTGCCGAGTTGATGTACAAGTCTGCGTAGAGGTGGTCCAGTACTCTTAGAGTGCTGAGTTGAAGCATAAGTCTGTGTAGAGGTGGTCCAGTACTCTTAGAGTGCTGAGTTGAAGTGCAAGTCTGAGTAGAAGTGTTCCAGTACTCTTGGAGTGCTGAGCTGAGGCACAGACAACTCTGACATGGGACCCTGACGTTTCATGAAGGGTGATTTCAAACTTCTCTCTTTGATGAATTACAAATAGGCCACACTTTCAGGGTGCTACCTTATCCGCAACAGTAGACTCTCTGGCCACCCATGGGACTATAACAAACTGGTGAACATATGAAGGTGGTCGACATAAGGAACTAGGCCAACTGTACTGATACCTGCATGTGATGTGTGTCTGGTCAGGAAAATCCAGTCAATGTAAAGAGGTGGTCAATGTGGGGAAGTGGTCAACTATGGAAGTTCTACTGTATTTGAAATGTCATAAGTAAGAGATAAAAGACAAAATGACAATAAGAAAATAAAAATTCCAATTATACAAAGGAGCGGCTATAGAAGGTACTATTATTTTATGTATTTTCTTCATCACCTCATATCAGATGGTATCTGTTATAAATACACAATTTAGGTGAATAATCTTCATAAATGAATTTGAAGCAATAATCAAGATTTGTTGTTGACAAAGATTAGAAATGTTAGAAAATTTAAAGTGAGAGAAAGAAGAAAAGTTTAATTTTTACATACAGTATCTACTATCGGGATCTCAAGTAAATGTATTCCCAAGTAGGTGAGTATAAAGTGTCAAGGGGAGATAATGGGCAGAGTGCTATTCACTGTGATAGATTTGATTGCTGAGGATGTGAGGATAAAGTCTTTAGGGTGGTGAGTGTGGAAAGAGGAAAGCAGATAACCATGAAATAGACCCCAGAAAACATCCCCAGCAGAAAAGAAGAGGAGAGAGGTTATAGGATGTAAAGAAATACAGAGAAGCTGTGAGGATGCAATGTCTCGAAGAGGATTTCATAGAGAACTTCAGGCCGACTTCATCAACAAGTGTCGTGTGAGAACTTCAGGCTGACTTCATCAACAAGCATCATGTGAGATAGACCATAGAAATTAATCTTCACTAGGTGCCACTCATCAAAATATCAGACGTGTGTTACCAGGCATATTTTATGACCACCACACAAGAGAAATAATGACCAGCAATGACAGAATGTGTTTGTGTATCACAGCCATAGAGGTCAGTGAAGTACGGCTGTGGACGAAAACATGAATGAATCTCATAAACAAAATTTTGAGTGAAACCCCCCACACAAGAAAACATATGGAATATAATTCATTTATGTATAAATCTGAATATTTAAGGCAAAGTAATCTAGAGATTTTATTAATGAACTCTCAGATGTCATACATTTGTCACTAAAAGGAAGAGAAGGATAGTTGGAATCGTGACACTGGGGAGAGTGGCTGTCTCTGAGTAGGAGGGAGAGAGGGATGGGGGAGGTGCGGGTAACATTCTATTCCTGGGCACCGAGGGAGTTGAGCTGCCTTTCCTCTTGAGAGAAAGGATGGAGCTGTGAGTTTCAGTTTTGGCCCCCTTCCAAATGTGTGTTATGCTTCATAATTTTAAAAATGATTTTTAAGAGAGAGGCAAATTGATTTAGGGAGGGTTTTCTGAAAGTTTATAAAAATGTGTATTAAAAAAAACACTATGCATGGTTTTCAAAACTTTTTTGCACCAAAGTAAACATGTAATAATTTGAAAAATCTCTTAATGATATCTAGCTCTGAGGCCTTTCAGAAAAATAAACCATCAGTTTGAAAAATAAAAGGACCGATCAGAATAACTTGAATTCTGCTAAAATCATAGCAAGAACAAACATCAACTTCATGGTGGTGCTTGGGTGCAAGATGGTGAAGTGATTTTTTTGTTGGTGATGACAAGCTTATGGGAACAATGGCCCAGAGAAATTAGCAGTATACAAATGGATAACTCAATATTGGAAGCAGACAAGATGATGTGGAAGATGGAGCCCAAACAGCAAACCATCTACATCAATTTTCAAGAAAAAAATTAATCTTTTTCATGTTCTAATTGAACAGTACTGATGATTATAGCAGAAACAATAGCCAACACCACAGACATCTCAGCTGGTTCAGCTTATACCATTGTCTCAAAAAGACTAAGGTGAGCAAACTAGCATTTCATTGGAGAATTGTAACAGGAGATGAAGGATGGCTTTCCCAGCACGATCCTGAAGATAAAACATGTTTAAAGCACTGGATGCCCAAAGGTGGAAGTGGTTCAGTTAAGGAAAAGTGAATTAGTCCTGAGAAAACAAGTTTGGAGGATGCTCCAGACCAGGGGTCCTCAAACTTTTTAAACACGGGGCCAGTTCACTGTCCCTCAGACCGTTGGAGGGCTGGACTGCAGGCCGCGTTGAGTTGGCTGCTAAGCAGGACAGGCAGAGGCGGCAAAAACACCAGGCAGACTGGATAAATGTCCTCGGCAGGCCTCATGTGGCCAGCTGGCCGTAGTTTGAGGACTCCTGCTCCAGACATTTTTCCTGTTGACTTTTTGAAGAGCCAAAGAATAACCTCTACTTCTTATGAGAGTGTTTTGAGAAAGTCAGACAAACGTCAGCAGAATAATGCCCAGAAAACCTCCACGGGGGAGTCCCCCACCATCATTCTCATCAACAAGGGCAATTCTGCAAGAATTTTCAGAAGAAATCATCAGGCATCACCTTATAGTTGTGATTTAACTCCTGACTTCTTTGTGTTTCATAATCTTCAAAACTATTTTCGGAAACCCCTGCTCTTCAGTTAACACTATAGTGTACAGGAACCTGCCTGCCATGGTTAAATCCCCATGGTTAAGTCTTGTTAAGGGAGGGACTAAACAGCTGCTGTCATTGCTGGCAAAAGTGACTTGAACTTGGTGGAACTTATGTTGAGAAACAAAGTGCCTTTGTTTTTGTTTTTATCTTGTAATTCCATTCTTCTTACAAACTTTCTGAAGTTTATTTTTACTGAGACCATGGGTAAGGGCCTTTAGGAGGATTTCTGTTAATCTGCTCGTGGAGGGAGCACATCCCGCAAGCTCCAGGCTGATAAAGGAGTTTCTGTCACCCAAGAGCTTGGCAGTGTAGGCTTCACCACCCTGGTTTTAAGCCATTTGACTTATGCGCACTGAGTGGGTAATGGCGCCTACATGGATATTATTAGTGTTTAATTGGGAGTAAATGCTTCCAGTTATGTAGTCAAGTCAATTTTTGAAGAATAAAAATAAATAAGAAGATCTATGAAAAAAAATAAATTGTATGTATACCCACTCATGTCCTCTAGAATATTGTTGTGCCAGAGACAGAAGCACTGATTGAGAGCTCTTCAAATGGTGATGGCCCTTGAGCCCTTGAGCAGAACGCTTGAAAATGCAAACCATTTGCTTTTCTTAATATAAGTCTTATGTTCACATCCTCAGTTAGAGTATTTTTTTTATTTTTATTAGGCACTGTTCAAGACGTTTTTGATAGTAGAACCTAAATGATTCGGAAACTTCGTGAATCCTTCTGAAGTCAACACAAAAACTCTCTTAAATATTTTAATGCATTTCCTTCATCATCCCCTACCAGGTGGTATCTGTTATAAATAAGCTGTTTAAGTGAATAATTATAAATGAATTTGATGTAGAGGTCAACTTGATTTGTTGTTGACAAGAACATTAGCAAGATTAGAAATTAGAAAAGGTAAAGGGAGAGAAGGATGAAATGCTTAATTTTTGCACACAGTCAACGACTAGGCTTTCTAGGTAAATACTGTATTCATAAGTAGGTGCAGGTAAAATACCAAATGGAAGTTGATGGTTAGAGTTTTATTCATTGCAATAGATTTGATTGCTGAGATGTGAGGATAAATTCTCTAGGGTAGTGAGCACGGAAAGAAGAAAGTAGCTATCCATGGAACAGACCTCGGAAACGTCCACAGGGAGAAAAGAGGACAGAGGTTATAAGAGGTAAAGAGTGAAAAAGGCTGGACACAATGTCTCTGAAGAGGGTGCAATTGAGAGCCTCCGTTTTTACATTAATAAAAGGGGAATTGCATGGGTCCAATGACAAGTGCATAAACTGTCTAGTGCAGCGATTGGGATACAGTAATTGAGAAAAAGAGAGGGAGGGGGTAGAGAGAGCTATGGAGATGGGAAGAGAATAAGTAAACCTCTCCCACACTTTGTTGGTGATGGTAGCTGACAAATAGCAGCCTTACCCCAAGAACAGTTAGGACAGAAGTCTGAGCACCGTGACTACATCCTCCTTATGTACACACATTAAACTCAACAGGACTCTCCCTCACATTATTCCAGACAAAGATTCATTCAGTGTTGCCATTTCTCATTTTAAAAAATATTCCCTACCTCCTGAAACCTCCTGTCTACTTCTCTTAATTTTTAGCTATAGCACTTTTACCTTAGACTTTAATTCTCATCATTAAACTGGCCTTCATTTCTTTATTCCTCCCCCCATTTTTTATACTTAGACTTTTTTTTTTTTGGCCAGGACTGGGTTTGAACTCGCCACCCTTGGTATTTCCGGCCAGTGCCCTACTCCTTGAGCCACAGGTGCCACCCAACTTAGACATTTTTTATAGGATTTTTTAAGGTATATCAAGCTATAAATATCAGATCATTAACTTTTTTCTCTCTTTTTAATTTTTTTTTAATTTCAGATAAATATTGTTTTTCAAATGATTAGGTTACAATGTTTGCATTTGTTTGGTGGAGTCCCTTTTATAGTTGTGTCCTGCACTCAAGAGGTGTGCCATATACCCTTACATTATGCTCCTGAGGTAGGTACACACCAGTCCCTCTCTCTCCTTCCCTCCTCCTAAGTTGAATTGATTTTCTCTCTTGTGTGGGCATGTATTAGTTCATCTACCAGATTCATGTTAGTACTAAATACATTGGATACTTGCTTTTCCATTGTTGTGGCACTTTACTAAAAAGAATGTGTTTCAACTCAATCCAGGTTAATACAAAAGATGCAAAGTTAGATGCAAAGATCTATCTTTTTATCACTGAATAGTATTCCATGGCATACATGTACCACAGTTTAATCCATTCATGAATTGATGGGCACTTAGATTTTTTCCACATCTTGGTTATTGTAAATTGAGCTGCAATAAACAATTTAGTGCAAATTTCCTCATGATAAAGTGATTTTTTTTTCATCTAGGCAGATGCCTAGTAATGGGATTTAGGGATCACATGGAAGATCTGGACTCCTACTGTTTTACAAAATATATAGAGCTTTAGACAGTGAAATACATGAGCTCAAAGTAAATCTATCTTACTTGCCAATAAACTCCCATGTTATATTACAGTGTGCTGCCCAAAGTAGGTATTCAATTTTTGCTGTGAAGGAAAAAGGACCAAAAACTAGAACAACCAACTCATTCTAGTCTCTGTAAAACTCTCCATCTTTTTGCTACCTCTGCCTTGTGGTATAAGACAGTTATGTAGCCTGAGGATCAATATATTCTGTCATGGGAAATTAAAAAGTCTACCATGATTAAAACTTTTATCAGAATGCACTTTACTTAAATAACTAAGGTTCTACAGTGTAAAGGACTATAAATGACCAACAACTGTGGACTTGAAATATAGAAAACTATACACAATTGGTTTGCAGTGCATTGCCTTATCATCTCTCTAAGCTGGGCAGTGCCTCGCACTCTGTGCAAGGGTAGTGGCTATCACCATTGCACCTTGCCATGGTAATCTGCTTCTTGGTATTTTATAATAGTTAAGGGATTTCAATGTATGCTGTAATTTATTTCATAACTATGCTGTAATTTATTTCATAACTATTTCATAACTATTTAACATTGCTTGTGCCTTCTCTCACACTCAACTTTTACTGAAATATAGTCAGAAAATATATTTATATTCCCAATGAAATTTAGAAAGAGAAAAATTGTTTATTTGTACATATCATAATATCTATAAAAATCCAAGTGATGGGGCAGTGTCTGTGGCTCAGAGGAGTAGGGTGCTGGCCCCATATGCCAGAGGGGGTGGGTTCAAACCCAGCCCCAGCCAAAAACTGCTAAAAAAAAAATCCAAGTGATCACAACTGAAGCCCTATTAAGACTTATAACTGGTTTTGTTAAATGGACTGGAATATTGTACAAATATAAAAACAAAAATTAAAGTACTAACCCCTCCAGTCTGAGAAACAGTCATTGTATACCAAATGTATGAGAACATTATTCTCTGCTCAAGTGGCTTGGTGCATCAATACTGGGCTTATCTACTAAACAAGAGTGGGAAATTGGGGCTCAGAAATGGAGGGGTACTGGGAGCTGGCTGGCTAAATACCTTGTGAGCTGTAAATAAGATTGAGAATGCCAAGTATTAACATCACCTACCTGTGGGTGTTTAAATAGCCATTTCTCTAAGAAAGAATGTTCTTCATAGAATCATTGATGTAGCAAGAGATGATCCTTTCCTAAATTATTCTACTTCCAAAGTTAACCAAAATTATAACTGCTACACATAAATATATGGCTGGTCTTCAAAAATTTAATATTAGTCTTAGCATCTGATCCAGTGATCCCGCTTATGACTATTTAGTCAAAAGAAGAGAAATGAGGCTCTCAAAGAGCTACGTGCACAATCGTGTTCATTATTCACAGCAGCCAAGACACAGAAACAATCTAAGCATCCACAGACAGGGAGTGGAGGAAGGCAGCACAGTACACACACGGTGGACCCCATGCAGCCTTGGAAAGGGTGTGCCCACCCAACGGGAACACTGGAGCAGGGGGACGTGGGGACACGAAGCTAACTCAGCTAAGTCAGTCACAAAAGAAACTGCCTGATGCCACTGACATGGCATCTGAAATAGCCAAACTCATAGAAGCAAAGGACAGAATGAGCCAGGGACCCGGGAGAAGGGCACGTGATGCGTCTCTGCTTAGGGGATAAAAAGTCTCAATTAGAGACTTTTGATTAACTTCTGGGATAAAAAGTCTCAATTACACAAGACGACTAACTCCTAGTAATCTGCTGTGAACATGGGGCATGTAGCTAACAATGCCACGATGCTGTCAGCTGAATGGTATCTACCTGATGATAGCTACCCTCTTAGATATTGGTAAAGAGGGTGGCGATCATCAAGGGTCTCGCAAGGCTGAAAACAAATGAAGCAGAACAAACAAACAGAACTGCACCATATAACGTCTAAACTCCTGGTGGCTTTATCTCACACGCTGCCCTCGAGATTTATTTGATTAATTCATTGAGCCCTTGATTTCACGAAGAAAACTCTACTTTGTTATAAAATAACAAGACCAACAATAAATATTTATTTAACAAAAGGGGGAAAATCACCAATAGAGCACAATGGGAAACAGAAAACTGAAGATAACTGACCACTTTTACTTCTGGAACATGTGACCCAACGTTCTTAATATACATGTGAGATGATAAAGAGAGTAAAATATTAATATAACTTTTTAAAGAAAATAAAATATTTCTATTTAAGTAGCACTAATTGGTATTTTCTTTTAGAGCTAATATCCTCTTATCCCTTGTTTAATCATGCAAACTATTTTTCTGATTGTGCAGAATCTTAATATTCATAAAATATCAGAATAGAATTATTGGAATGGATTTCTTAGTCATGAGGATTTTTGTTGTTTCGTCTTTGTTTTTCCTTCCATTGGAACCCAAACTTGGACCCAGTCCCCGTGTCACCACTACTTTGCTGAGTGGCGTCATCTCAGGCGTTAGTTTCTTATCGACAAATGAAGCCTTTGGGAAAAACTCTGTGAGTTTCTGGCTTGTACGTGTTCTTTTTACCTATATGTTCATTTCACATTCAAGGAAAGCAATGTCTTGTTTGAGTTGTAACCTTACGATTCCAGTGCACTGCCTCTCAGCATATTAAGCAAAGCTCTGGAATTTCTGAGAAGTCGTCAAAAATTATGTTTTTAACCATGCAGCATGTCATGTAATATAAAGAGTTTTAACAACCCAAACTAGTAACCACACTGACTTTTTAGGAGTTGCCAGACCTCAACGTTTATTATTATTATTATTATTTATAATGCACAGAAATGTATTGCTCCCTGTCCTGAGGCTGAGAAGCCCAAGATGAAGTCACCAGCTGGCTCAGTGTCTGGGGAGGGCTCCCCCTGTGCTGCAGAGATGGCCCCGCCTGCTTATGCTGACCTGACGGAAGGGTCAACCTCCCTCATGCCTCTTTCATCAGTGCTCTAATTCCATCATGATAGCTCCATCCTCATGCCCTAACGATATCCTAAAGTCCCCATCTCTTAATACTATTTCATCGAGAATCAGGTTTCAACACACGAATTTAGCAGAAGCAGAGATTAAATAAGAATTCAGACCATTGCAATTCCATAATCCCATTAAATTTGTAGTGTTGTTCAAGTCTGCTGTTTTATATTGATTTTCTTAGATGTTCTAACCATCATTGAAATTAGGGTGTTGCAATCTCATACTGTTAATTTCTCCTTTCAGACATTCAAATCTGTCAACAGTCTCAGTGATTATGTTATTAGCAATTAAAGCTATTGCACTCAGTAATGTGTTCTAGGAAATGGGGAGTTCCTGCTTTGGTGTTTAACAGGCAAATATGGGAAGGTGACCAGTTGCACCTTGAAATACACAGTGAGTTTTAGGCTACGGTTCTCACCCTCATTCTCCATGAGGCCAAGTCTTGTCCTAGGGTGAGGGGGGAGAAGTGATGACTCCCACACTTCAGGTCTGGCCCATTAGCTCCAGGTCTCCTCCCCTAAGCTAAGGGCAATCTGCTGTTTTGTGCATGAACGAGAAGGTGAGTGGGGGGGGGGAGAAGAAAGATCCCAAGAAGGCACCTTTGCCTTTTACTGATATGTGAAGGAAAAACACATCAAACACATCGCCACATTCAACACTACCCAGGGCTCTTCCATGAGCAAGAAACATCCTTTTACTAAGACCTTGAAATTTCTGTCGATTTTTACAGAGCCTCACTTCCGTCAATCTATTTCTCCCTTTTCTTCAAAATGCATTATTCTATCAGCCAAAATAGTTAAATAAGTATAAATGTTTAAATATACTTCTCTAAAAGGGCAACTTCTAATTTATAGAATAACTGCACACCATTTGAGTTAAGATAGAAAGCCGTGCCCGATATTTGTAACAATAATGTCTATAACATATAATTAGGAAGAATTCAATTTCTGCCTTGTAGATAGATTTGATGTCCTTATATTATATGGGAAGAGATAATAAAACCTTTTGTTGATAAATAAAATTGAATCTATGAAGAAATTTCTAACAATGTTTTTCTAGGATATTTTCATAATTGCTTGCCTTTTTATGAATAAATAAACATGCATTTAATAATACTTATTTAGTATTGATTTATACTTATTATACTACACCTTAACAAATTTCATAAGATTAAATTTTTATATTACCCCTACTTTGTGAAAGATTTCTGAAAAAATATTATTTCCATTTGTTTGTTAATAAAGCAAAGGGCAAATCCTAGGTATCAGATACCCAGATAAAATTTAACAAGGTGTGTAGTTTATTTTCTATAAAAAATATCTCTTTCTAGCTCAGCTCTGAGTTAGTTAAGAGTAATCGTTTAATGACCTCCACACAATCTTACAATGTCACTCTACACGGAGATGCCAGATGCCACAGTGGCTTATTTAACTATTAAAATTTGACAGGGTGTGTAGTTTATTTTCTATAAAAAAGCTACTTCTTTTCAAATTCCAGCTCAGCTCTGACCTAGTTAAGAGTAATTGTTTAATGACCTCCACACAATCTTACGATGTCACTCTGTATGGAGATGCCAGATGCCACATGGCTTATTCAGACTGCCACTGGCGGCAATGTCTATTTCCAATTGAAACATATAAGAAAGCTTCATCAAGACAGAGATATTTGAGCAGGGTGACAGGAAATGGATAAATATTCACCAGACAGAAGAGAAGATGACATTTTAAGGTAAGAGGTAGACAGGTTTATCCAAAGGCATCTTGATGATTGTTGGTAAGAATTGTACTGGGACGGAAATTTCATCTAAGTATATTTGCTTTTCTGATCAAGAGGTTTCTTTGGAACTGAGGGGAGAATATTAGACATGAGGCAATTTCAGTTTAACACCTTTGAAATGGAAGAGAAAGATATTTGGAATTATCTGAAGAGATAGTGAATGTAGTATCAATGGGAGAGAAGGCAAACAGGGCGGATGGGGAGAGAATTTTGAGGAGACAGGCAGCCAAGACAGTCTTGTCCCTGGTCAGAAACTGAAACTGTCCTGTGAGTGGACATCTGGAAAGGCAAGCTATGTTGCAAAAAAAAAAAAAAAAAAGCAGTGAAATTGCAGGTCTGGGAGGCAAGGGAAAATCCAACAACTCCTTCAGTTCCTATGAGGTGTCCTTTTTACCATCTCCGTTCATTTAATAAATATTTATTTTTCTTCTGCTGTGTGTCTAGCTTTGCTAGATGTTTTAGGGTGATATACAGATAAAGACGACACAATTTTCAAAGAAACCATAGGGTTGTATAGGATGAGACTTCCAGTTAGTTTGAATTCACTTGTTAACAATTTTGATATCAGATTTTGCATATAATCTTTTGCCATGCTTCAAAGGAAACCATTCTATTTGGAAATTTAATATGGTAATATTTTCTTTCCTTTTTAACAAAATCATCCAATCCTTAAAATGTGCAAGGTGGACCCCAGTGCATGTTAGAGAGATCAGGGAGAGTGAGCGATATGCCATGGTTTCTTCCATAAATAAATGAGTCGGGGGTTGGGAGACAATTCCTCCCTTCCCTGCCCCCCCTATGAAAAAATAATCATTGATTACAAGGCAGCTGATACTGAGTCTAGAATAGGTTTTAGCTGCCTCAAAGGGGATCAGATGTATTTAAATGTAAAGACGTAAAACACTCATAAATTATTTCTGTGGAATGTCAAAACAGTGAGTCATGATATGTCAACTATTTAAAAATATTAACTTTCACTTTTTTTAGGGAATGCAAGCTTTCTGGAAGCTTTCAGTAGCATCTCTGCCTTGAAGAAAATACCTACATAGGAAGGGGCAGAGATGAGCAGAACTCCCACAGGACAGACCACAGGCCAGTCTGAGATTTTGGGGGATGGGGCTGGATATGGCCATGAGATGTTCAAGGGGCAGGTCAGGGGACCCTGACACTCACTGCCGCTCTGTCCCCAGGCTGCTCCTGCTCACAAGCTAGATGAGAAAGCAGCAGCCCCTCCCCGTCCTGTGGAGAGCTGAATGGAGGCAGCATCCTCCCTGCAGAAGGATGCCGGAGGAGGGCAGAATGCGCCCTGCAAGTTCCTGTCACCAGGAGGCGAGAGACAGTGGTGGGAATCAGGGACACCAGAGGGCATGAGTCCAGGGATGGGGCAGGGGGGTGAAGAACAGGACAGAGAGAAAACAAAATGCTGGAGAAGAGAAATGGAGCAGAATAAGCAATAGAATTGTTTAGAATCAAGGGATAAGGTGATAAGAGAAAGAAAGTGATAGGGTCAAATTTCCAGCCAGGACAGGAAACCAGAGCAGCACAGTTC
Source organism: Galago senegalensis (assembly GCA_963575145.1). Classification (NCBI taxonomy): domain Eukaryota; kingdom Metazoa; phylum Chordata; class Mammalia; order Primates; family Galagidae; genus Galago; species Galago senegalensis. Next base: position 102,619 of record CAUYTI010124984.1, on the reverse strand, counting down.
TTACGGGACACAGCAGACACTGGCTGCCTCCCTGAATTGAGAGGGCCTCACGCAGGAATGCAAAGGACAATGGGCTGTGGAGCCATCCTACCCAGGAAGACAGACACGCCCAGTCTCTTCACCCCGCCAGACCATTCTCACCACGTCCTTTGAGAGGAGAAATTGTTTAATTGCATAACACTATTATAGTCATACTAATAATGGCCAACACTTTTGAAGGTTTACCAAGCCCTATTCTAGGTCCTTTATATCTGACATTTCAATTGTGACATACACAAAATACCTTATCATTACTCCCCATGACAGAAATGGAAGGGAAGTCTCCATAGACACACAGTTGTCACTTAGCACGACAAGGACCCAGCTTGTCTCTCCCTGGGAGGGTTTGTGTGTGGACTCCTGACAGAACTGTGTGAAAGCATCAGACAGCCTCACCTAAACATGGGTGGTAATTCCTCAATATTTGCACTCAGTTGAAAAACAGCATATTTAAAAAAAATACTTAAAAAACAACAAAATAAGTGAGTTGCATGCAAATACACCCTGTGCTTACTAAGGACCAAGAGAAGAGATTTCCCGTTACATTTCATTAAATAATTAGCTTTGTAAACTTGATTAAGTCCCTTTCCTGCCACAGACCAATCTTCCTTCCTTCCTTCCTGTCTCTCTTAGTTCCTTCCTTCCTTTGTAGTGAAGATTTTGGGCTAGATAACCTCTAAGGAATGGTTGGGAGTGTCTTTGATCCTGTGTAACTCCTTCCTGTTTTTCTACTTTCTGGAGCTTTCTCTCTCACAGCCATTGTTCTGCCTGGTCTGCAACTCTCCTGCTGTTCAGTTCCAGGTGTGAACAGAATGCCAACATGAAATTTAACAAGTTCCCAAGAGTTTATTCATTTTCGTTTTCTGCATAGCAAGCTTGCTATAGGCTTCAGTCCATGTACTGATCCATTTTTAACTTGTCTCAAAAGAAAGTGTGAATTTTCAGGGTTGACTTGGCAGCCAGTTAAGAGCCCTAAACCCCAGGCTGTGAAGACTCTACCCCACCGCATCATCTGCCCTCACTCATAGCAGAATCCTGTAGGCTTCTGTCCTTTTCACAACATAGGGGAATACAAGTCAGCATTCATGGCAAACTTGCTAATTTTTCTATTTTCTGGACTAAAGTGATTCTATTTTATACAGATTTTTTTTTTTAAAAATATACATATGGTCTTCCAGTTTCCAGCCCTGCAGGAAAGAATCTGGAAGTGACCATTCTGTCCTAACAACAATAAGAAAAAATCTGAACAAACTGAAAAATCAACACTCTTTATAGGTCATTCATAGAAGTGTGTTGTAGCAGGAAAATTAGCTGAGTCTAATATTGAACAGACAATAAAATTACTAGACATCAGGGTAGCAGAGCCAGATCCCCAGAACACAAACCTCCACGGGCACCAGAGCTGAGGGGGAGAAACCTGATTTGTAATTGAAGAATTTCTGGAGGCTTAATGTGGATAAGTTTGAGAAATAAAAACTCCATGGGGCTCAGTCATCACCGGGTCCTCCTATAATATGAGCGTTACCTTCTGGAGCTCTACCAGGTCCCTACAGTGAATCCTGAAGAAAAAAACTCTATTTCCAGTTAAGGGAGGAGAAAAGGAATGATTTTGCAAGAGCATTTTGTTCTTAACAAGGTCTGCTTGTATTACCCTCACATCAAAACCACACAAAGGTATTAAAAGAAAAGGGACCACACCTGCAATGCATCTTACAAGGGTACATGTGAAATTTACTAGGTATAGAATATAAATGTCTTAACACAATAGCTAAGAAAATGCTGTGAAGGCTATGTTGACCAGTTGGATGAAAGCATTTCAGATTGTGTGTAAAACTAGCACATTGTACCCCATGATTGCATTAATGTACACAGCTATGATTTAATAAAGAAAAAAAAAACAAGTTAAAAAAAAAAGAAACTATGGATCAATGCCCTTAATGAACATAGATGCAAAAATTCTCAACAAAATATTAGCAAAACAAATCTAACAATGTTTAAATAGAATTATACTCTATGCCCACGCAAGATTTACACTGGTATGCAGGACTGGGTCAACATTTAAAAAGCAGTTTCTGTAATTAATCACATACACAGGTTAAAGAAAAAAAATCACACAATTATATTAATAGATGCAAAAAAACGTATTAATAAAATCCAATACTCATTCTTTTTTTTTCTTTTTTTTTTTTTTTTTTCAATTTTTGGCCAGGGTTGGGTTTGAATGTGCCACCTCTGGCATATGGGGCCGGCGCCCTACTCCTTTGAGCCACAGGTGCCGCCCTCAATACCCATTCTTGATGAAACTCTCATTAAACTAGGAATGGAGAGGGATGATCTCAATTTGATTTTAAAAATCTATAAAAACAAAAAGTACAAAGAACAGAAAACATGCTAAACAATGATATGGGGATAGAATAAACATGAGCCAGAATGGGAGAATGTGTTCAGAATCAATCTACTGCAAGAACATTAAAAAATGGGAGGAAAGACCTGGTCAGGGACCCGAGGGCAGGATACGTGTAGGAGGCAGAAGAGAGTTAAAAAACAAACAAACAAACAAAAAACCAGCATCTGACATTTTACTTAATGGTGAAAAACAAAATGCTTTCCCACTGAGATTAAGCAGAGCAGGAACGGCCCCTCTCACCACGGCTGTTCAACACTGTAGTCAGTAGAATAAAAGCCGCAAAGCAAATAAAAGAAATACAGATTAGAAAGGAAGAAATAAGGCAGCCTTTGTTCACAGATGGCATTATTATCTGTGTAGGAAATCCAAAATAAATGCAAATAATTATAATAATAGTAAACAAACAAACAAACAAACAAAAAACCCCTCCTGGAACTAATAAGTGAGTACAGCAGGGTTGCAAACGTGAAGTTAATTCACAAACATCAATTTCTTTTCCGTATTTTTCCCCGCAATAAACAAGTGGGCATTGAAATTAATAAAACATAATACCATTACATTGGCATTACCCTGGTACTGAAATATTTCATTTGGGGGAGTCTAACACAATGTGTGCAGGATCTATATGAGGAATAGTACAGGGCTCTGCTAAAAGAAAGTTTAAAAAAAGAAAAAATAATATAGAGACATTCAATGTTCATGGATAAAAACCCTCGATATTGTCAAGATAGTTCTTTCCAATCATATGTGCCTATAATTAAGTGGAAAAGGCCAATTCAGAAAAGCTATCTTTATATGATTTCAAATATATGACCTTCTAGAAGCTATAAAACTATGTAGAAAATTAAAATATCAGTGTTTTCCAGGGATGGTGGACAGGGAGAAATAATTAAGAATTTTTAAGACAGTGAAAATTCTCTGCATGATACTATATGGAATACACAGGCCACTGAACATTTGTGCAAATTCATAAAATTGTTGACATCAAGAATGATCCCTAATATCAACTATGGACTTTGGTGATGATTATGTGTTGATGTAGGTTCCCAAGGTATAACAAACACACCACTCTGGTGAGGATGGTGACAATCAGGGAGGCTGTGCACATCGGGGACAGGAGGTTTATATGAAATCTCTGTACCTGCCACTCAGTTTTGCAGTGAGTTTAAAACTGCTCTGTAAAATAAAGTCTATTAAAAATAACAGAGAAAGTAGCAAACTTCAAAGCTACTAAACACAGATCTCCAAAGAGCACCTGTAAAGTTTTATATTGTGCTAATGATTACCGTTAAAATATGTCAATAAAAAGGCCCCAAGCTTTCCAGAGACAGGAGAAATATTACATGTCTGGCTGTGACACCGGTCGTTTGGGTGAGGGAGAACTCCTGTTTTCTTACAGTCTGGAGAATCATATTAATCTATACACTGTTTAATTACATTCAAGTTAAATTAAGAATTGAAACAAAGAAAACCAATTAAAAAGCAAGAAGAAAAAAAATGGAAGAAAAGGAAGAGTGCGTTGCTTGTGTACTGAACAATTAGAGAAACATGGAATTTTGTTTTCTGGGGGACTTAAAAGACCCCTCCACACACACATATGTATACAGTTGCCACTTTGGCAAAAATATATACATTATTAAAAATACTTATTTGTCTTAACCACAGGTGGTAAATGTTGGTTAAGCTATGTTTTCCCTATGATGAACTGTTCTCAAAACCATAATTATTATATTTGGTAGTTCTAAATGTTGTATTCACTCACGTTTGGGGAAATCAGACATTCTCTTTTCTGAGAATGGAAACTGCTATGGAATAAAATATAAAGTTGCTGATGTTGCAGTATGATATTAAAAAAATCTATTTTTCAACTGTGATAGTAAGAATCACCTGGGACCCTTTTTAGTCCTCGCTTGGACTAAAGTGCCTTTCCACATGTATTAGCTTTGGCTGCCATGACAAGATACCAAAGAAGGATTGCCTTAAAAACCATCAATTTACTTTATTTTTTCAGTTTGGAAGCTGCAGTTCCAGGTCAAGGGGCCCACAGATTTGGTTATCTGGTGAGGGCTCTCTTGCCGTCTTGTATGCAGCCACCTTCCCTCCTGTGGCCTCATGTTGTAGAGAGAGAGTTTTCTCTGCTGACTCTTCCTCTTCTCTCAAGAGCACTAATTTCATTAGGTCAGAGCTCCACCCTGATAACAGTATGTGGGCACCTCCATTACAAATTTTAGAGGAAAACTTTACATTTTATTCTATACCAGTTTTCCATTCTCAGAAAAGAAGCAATTTCAAGTACTACTCTCCACACCCAGAAGCCAGAGACACTTGAGAACCCATTCTTTGCCCATCTTTGCCCATCTGAGTCACAGCGGGCCCTCTGGAAAAGCCTTTTACTGGCCGATATGATGTGGCTACTATTACACCTAAGTTTAGAATCTCCCTCTAATGTCTGCTTGTTAAATACCTCAAGAATACTTAATGAGCACCTGCTATGCATTGGATTCTCTGCTAGGAAGTGGAATTTTCTGTGACACCACAGTCCCCGACCCACTGTGGCTCATAGCTTCAGGGAAATACCCTGTGGAAATAAGCCACAGGGTAGCCTGACGTGGTAGATGCTGTGATGTGGTGAAGAGAGACATCAGACGTCACAGGATGGACCCTGGAAGGGAGGAGATGCTGTGCCTGACGGCATCAGGGAAACTTGCAAAGGACAGGGATTATCTGAGCTGGATTTAAAATAATGTCTACAAATATTGGTTTCAGGAAATTTTTTATTGAAAACTTCATACAGTTATTCAGAATTGAGTAAGGATAAACGCAGTTAAATTCAAGTCTGGATGGGCTTGCCTTAGACAAGCCGTCTAAATTTACCAACAGGAGCAAAATAGAAAGAAAGCTGATTCTCTTCAGGGTGCTGAGCAAAACGCAGTGTCCTGCCGAGCTCAGGGTTGGTCTGGCAGGCCCTGTGCTGCTCCGTTATATAAGTGAGCCAAAGACGGGTGCTGTGTACCGGCCCCTGGCTTGTTTATTTCTTCATTGCAGACCGAGAGCTGTTAGCTCAAAAGCCTGCTGGCACCAAACTCAAATTTTACACATCCAATTATTTTAAAAATAGTCCAGAGTAGCAGACTTCTGGCCATTTAGAGCCGGTCTGCTTTGCATACCCTGCAGAACTTCACCTGACAGCTGTTACCCATCGATAAGATAAGGACTCTTAGTGATAAGACCCTGTAATGGGCTGACTTTTGTCTCCCCGAAATTCCGAGGTTAAAATCTTCACCCCAGTACCTCAGAATGTGGCTGTAATTGGGGATAACGGCTTTAAAGAGTCATTAAGATTAAATGAGGTCTTAAAGGGGCCCTAACCCAGTCTGTGCTGTGCCTCATGGTCAGAGCAGATTAGGACGCAGGCACGCACAGGGGCAGGACCACGTGAGACACAGGGAGAAGGTGGCCTCAGGAGAACCAGCCCTCGAGCATCTTGATCTGGGACTTCAGCCTCCAGAATCATGAGGAGATAAATTTCTGCATTTTAAGACAAGCAGTTTGTGGGCATTTTGTCACGGCAGCCTGGGCCGGCTCGTGAAGACTTCCTCACTCCACCATGCTGCTGAAGATACCCCCGACCTCTCAGCCCTCCCATCCTCCTCCCAGGGGGGGTCCCTCTAAGTGTCCTCGGCCTCCCCTACTCTTGCCGCTCTGCCTGCTGCCCCTGTTGAGGGACTAGCCTCTCCTGGGGTCACACAGTTTCCTTGATCAGGACCCAACTCCTCCAGGCCCTGCACGTTTATTGGTGGGGTCTTTGCAAATCAGTGTCTCACTCCCAACCAGGCAGTGCCTTTGCACTGGATAAACTTATGCAAATGTATTATTGATCAACCCAGGAACTATTTATGAAATACATTTATTTTTGTTATTTTCAGCATGATACAGCAAATTTTTTTTTCCTTTAGAGTAGATCGAGAGTGAATACAAATGTAACCTTTTTATAAGAGCATAAATCTCGTGGCTCAGAATTATTAATTCAGTGTGCTTTTACTTTTCACGATGAAAAATGAAAACCCCAAGAGCAGTGTAATGAAGTATATCAGATAGGGTACAAGATTCAGAAGACTAATTATTCAGATATCTGTGTTTTCTGTATTTTATTGTGAATGCAGAAATTCAAATTATGCCTTGGGGGTTTTCTATGCAAGACTGTTTAAATGAAATACATTAAAAGAATAAATTATTATAAATGCCCACAATATAAAATAATGCAATAAAGACATACTCTTTATAATACATAATGATATATTGCAACCAGGCTTGATGGATTGATAAAACATGAAATAATCTGTTTCAGTGTCCCTCTAGATCTTCGTAGTATTACAGACTGCATGTGGAGGGGTCAGGCAGCTGGCTGTGAATGCTAACAGCATTAGTTGCTAACTCCCGGTCGGGACAATCACAGGTTAAACAATTAACCTCCCAGAGGAGAAAGTGCCTCATCATATAGTGATGATACCATAGGATACTGTGTAGGTTGCAGTGGTGTGAGGACTCAGTTGCACATGTAGGTGATGGTCCTAGAACAATAACCATGGCAGAGTAAGTGCTTAATAAATATTGATTTCTAACTCCCTTCACTGCTTTATTCTAAAGCATTTTCATTTTACAGAGTCAATGTCAAATACTTAGAATATGTTTAACATACATGAGCCTTTGAACACCTAAAGGCCAATATGTCATTCGCACTGGTTAAGTGGGGCATGGACACACGTTAAGAATAAAACACATCCAACGTGCAAGTACGAATCCGAGAAGTCCTTCATGGAAGAAAAGGGTATCGCAGTGCATCAGGAAGGTGCCGTGAAAGCCCAACTTAGTGTACATAACACAAAAATCTCGTTTGAAAATGGCTACGAAAAAATATGTATTCAACTGGGGTCAAATGGGAAAGCCGTATCTACCGTGTAATTTATAAAATCTGTATACAAGACACCTGCATGTTTTAATGATTTCCAAATAGCTATGATAAAATTCCAAGCCTGTTCCATGGAGTATTGATTGTCATTAAATTAGCACATAAGCTGTTTGTGAAAGACAAATGCTGCCCAGCTCGTTACAGGCTTCATTAGGATTTTTAAATGTCTAAAGTCACACAAAAATCTAGGGAAAACATTCTGGATTACAGTATTATGTCTTTACTGGAAATATAACCTGCCACAAGACAAGAAGACAGAGTATGACACTAATGATATTCATGGGGTTGACTCAATGCGTCATGTTGTCATGAATCTGGCCTTTCCATTTGTCACTCCCACACACACAAACCAGCATCCTCTGATGCCCAGCAGCAGCGGAAAACAGCAGTGGTCGGAGCAAGCAAGGCTGGAATCTTCAGAACAAAGGATTCTCTTCATAATACAATTTGGGCTTCCTTAAAAATAGGACAACTTCATGAAAAATGATATAGCATACAAAGTTTCTTAGCATATCGGGAACACACCAGAGGTCTCTTTGGTAGCCTCTCCTGAGATGAAAACATATCACTAATGTTTTAATACATTCAAAAAAAATTTAAGAAAATTATAGGGGATTATTTGGCACAGTTTAAGGGCAAAGATGTTACTCTTCAAAAGATTTCAAGTAAATGTTTCTAAAGTCTAGTAATGAAGGAGGGAAAGGATCTATCAGCCTCATAATAACATGGGTCCCCTTCTTGTCATGAGGAAACTCCCACTTTCCCCTGACGCCTCACTGCAATCCACATTCCTTTCCCCAAGTGGCCAGTCTGACAAGTTCTGTCTCATTTTTTCAGAACATGGAGAATTTACCTGCACTGATTTCTCTCATTCCCTAGCAGAGCATCCTATTTGTAACCTTAATAGTGGTATATTTTTGGTAGCATAGTTTTGTATTAAATTATTTACTGCTTGTCAGTCAGTGATCCTCCAGTAAATTTTCAGATCCCTGAAGGTCAGGAGTGGCTCTGTTTCCTACTCAGTGCTGACCTCGCAGGCCATACAGGATCAGCAGAGCATCTCTTGCATGGATGAGTAAATACACGTGTGAGGGAATGAAATGACGGTTCAGAGGTAAACATGGGGAAAGCAAAATTAATCAAGATAAAAAATATGAAAATAAACACACAATTAATACACATATAAAAAATGACAAGCAATTGACAAGCAAGTCAATTTCACTGACTTCATGATTTCATTTTCTCTAAGTTATAACGACTAAATAGGTGTCAAAAGTGGTAGGGGGAGCCCCAGAGAATGATGGCTCCTTGATTTCTAGAGTCGAGGATGCACTAGGGGGTGAGACGCAGGAGGCCAGTCTTACAGAACGGGACGGCTCGCTAGACGCAGATCACTGCAAAGGGGATTCCAAGGGTGTGTCCTCTGCAGTGAGTGTCCCCACCGGACTCCCTCTCTCCTGCCCTGTGTGAATGTGCATTTTCATTTGAGCAAAGGTGATCAGATAAATCATGAGGGGAATGGAGAATGTCTAGAAATAGATTAGAAGAAATTCTATGTGTCTTTAACACTCAAAATCCTTTTTTTGTTTGTTTGTTTGTTTTTAGAAATTTTAAAAATTCACATTGGGTCACGATGTTCTGGTTTTTATTTTAACATTCATCTTAAAGAGGAAGGTGGCAGAGAAGAGACCGCTGAGCGAGGCTCTGCTTCAGGATCCACAAAAGTGCAAAATAGCCGTGAAGAGATCTCGGCCTTATTTCTTCCTTTACCTGGGCTTTGGGGGATTTCACTTGGGTGTATGTACAAAACAATACACCCAAACCTTAGGTTCCACACAACTCTAATTTAGAACATTCGATGTAGGTAATAGTCAGTGAAATTGGTTTTCCATTTCATAGCCTAGAGAAAGACATTTTCTTATCTGACATGGGCTAGACAGTAGCAAATTCAAGTCTTTGATAGATCTCCACCGGCAGTGGGTGGGAGATTTTGTTGTTAGCAAGGCGTGGGAGCATAAAATTGTCCACGATCACTAAACCCAGAGGCAGCCACACCGATGGGTGGGAATGTCTGAGAGGTCACACAGCTCTCCATTTTCCATCAAATAATAAGAATAATTGTGCACTGGGCAAATACAGAGCTGAAACTTAGGAGTCCTTGGTTTAATTATTTCCCTGCACTTGAAAATTTATACCATGAACAGACTTGACTTGTATGTGTATGTCGGAATCTTGGAGCTATTCTGACCACTTTTGCTTTTGTAGTGATGGTCCTGCAGTAACCAGAGATTTCCTTCCTGTGATACTGTCAGAGTCCAGAAAGAAGAAGCCAAAACTTGACTATGATGCGTGAACCTCAGGAAATCGTTAGGCTTCATCATCTTCCTCCAGCCACAACAAAAAGACCTAAAACCTCATCAATGCAGCAGGCAGAGCTCACATGTGAGTCCTCCGGCAGCCTCCTGTCCACTCTCCCAACCTCAGGGTAGTCCCTGGACTCTCCCAGGTGAAGGTTCTGGAGCTTCCTCTGCCAAGCGAAACAGCTCAGGCATAGAGCTTCAAGTCTGTTAAACCTGTCTGATTTTTAGATAAAAGCCGATTACCAGAAGACTCTTCCTCAGAACGGGTCCAAACCTCACATGGACAGCCCTTCTTCAGAGAAGCGACAGGTCAATTATTTGACTTCTCCAAAAAACTAGTTTCATCTTTCTTTAAGGGTGGTTCTGCTAATACCAGGAGTGTGAGCGCAGGTTATCAAAAGTAGAACGTGATGGGTGTAAGAGAAGTCTTCCTGAGAAAGGGCAATACTTGAACACGGAACTAACTGCCTCCCGAGTTACTGCCCTGCTGGGGGTTGAGAGGTTCCTCAAACACTCGTGAGACAGTTTGCTTAAGGCATAATGGCTTAGCCAGAGTCCCTACAGTGCTTCTGTTTTTGTTAAGGAATTACGTGTTTCTGGCTTGACCTCCATTAGCACCTCACACCCACCTGAGTGGGACACTCTCTGGTGACCTCCAGCCAACTGCCACCACCTTCCTGGTGGACCCTGTTCTTTGGCCTTCTTGGGAAGAACTATCCACCTCTCCTGCTCCAGAGTTTCATCTCATCAATACAAGAACTCATCCTGAAACAAACTGGGGATTCTAGGGTGTTTCTGAGAAGGCACCACTCCTCTTCCTCCACTCCCTGTGGGGACGCCAGGAGATAGTCACTCCTTCTCGCCCCTTTCTCTCATTTGGCCTTTCCCTGGCTGTTCTCATTCTTTGAGTGAAACCCTGTGCCAGCACTGTTCCCAAACAGCCTGCCATTTTGAATTCTAGTTTTTATTAAGTTTTAAAAATGAAGTTAACTTTGAAAGCCACCAGAGCCATGTATCAGAAAGGTCGCTGAGAATCTCACTGACAGTCAGATGAAGCTAGAAGGCCAAGTAGCAAGATCCCAGATGGGTTCATTACAAGCATCTGACTTATCCACTTTTTACCTGAAGAATTCTTGAAGCTCATATAACAGATAATTCTGTAGCAACAACTTTTAAAATCTCTTTTGATAAGAAACAGAAAGATGTCACTTCCTGCCTGCAAGCTGAGTTATTCCTGTCCTTCTCAGCCCCTCCCTTGCTGTGTGACCTCAGATATCGGCTCACTAAGTCAGGTCTGATCCCTGCGCATGTCCACACCCCTGTGGGGTTAACGCCAGGCGTTTGCCGTGAGCAGTGTAGCCGTCCTGCTGGACTGCAGGAGAAGGAAGGAGAGAAAGAAGGAGGAAGAGGAGGGAGAGACAGCAGACACCAGCTGCCACTGATGGGGCACCAGGCAAAGCTGCAGTGTCCTGGGACCTCACCCACTGAGTCCTGGGGCCCCCAGAGAAGGGGATTATTACTACCCTTGGTCTGAAGTCAGACCTGCACTGAGCAGTAGGGCTTATTTTAATTACAAAATGAACAAATGTAAGTAGACAATCCAGAGTCTCAAACCCCATGGATGTAGAAATTTGGTGGATAGAAGTGGGTTAATATAGTTGGAGGATAGAAGTGGGCTGAGGTAGTTGGAGGATAGAAGTGGGCTGAGATAGTTCTCATCTTATATCTTTGGGCACTTGCTTTTGATAATGGCATCAATCACATTTGTTTGCTAATTAAAAATAGGTATGCAATGCCCCCATAATCTCTGTGTCATCACCAGAGCTTTAAAGCCAAACAGGTGACAAATGCTCAGACTGGAAGCAATACCCGGTTTTTATTTTATCCTTGTAGTTCTGCAAAAACAAGATCAAGAACAACAACAACAAAAGAATTTACGAATTCAGCCTGATCTACTTCTTTACCAAAATGAGTTTTTGTCATAGTTGCTCTTCCTTTATTCTAGATGATTTTTCTAGTATTGTGTACACTGTGTACAAGGATTAAATAAATGTTAAAACTATCTGTTATGATAAGGGGGCTGTGGGCTCATGTTTGCGAGTTTTCCTTAACACACATATTCCTCTTGAATGACAGAAGAGCATGAATATGATGTGGTGAATAAATGCTGCAGGTCGGAAGCCAGGTCCGGAAGGAGCTCGAGATACGGGTCTTTTCTAAGTCCTTTTAGACAACGAACTGATGACAGCCCCTTCTTCTTATGTGTGGAATAAATGAAAAGGTGCATATTAAAATAATGTAATTATACACAGGGTGATGCTTCAGAAAGCACAGGAATGTATATGTTCAGCCGGGCTCTGTCGTCACTGGGCCATGTCCACATTTACCTCCACTTTAAGCCTTTGTTCTTTAAAACGCAGGCCAAGTGCCGGCCCCTTCTGAATACTAGGAATGATGTCTGTTCCTACTTCAGGTCTGCCCTTCAGAGCTCCACAGAAGGCTGGAAGTTTCCCCAGGTCACAGTTCTTAACACACTGCTCAAATGGCTTCATGTGTTGAATCGTAGCTCTCCAGCATTTAAATAGTGTCTGGTATGAAAAATCACCCACATATGGTTCTCAGAATCAATGAACAAATTAGACCCCAGAATAGTCTCAAGAAATGAATTCCCCAAAGTGGAATTACAAAGAAATACAATCCTATGTATCCACATTTTATTGTGCAAAGAGGGCCCTGACTGGGGCTTTGGAAAAATGAAGGGGAGAATCATTAACCGTGGAAAAATAAGTGAAAGAATCCACGAAGCAACCCTCAAACTGAGCTCAGACATCTGTCTGGGGGACAAGTGTGTATTAACCACCTGCTAGAAAAGAGGTACCAGTCCACTCTGTGACAAGCTAAAAGCAGCAAAGGAGGGAGATGTACTCCTCTGTGTTCAAAGAATATCAGAAAATATGTCCTGGCCCTCGGCAAATGATTCCTGCACTGATGGGGGTAGGTGACTGCATGGAGCAGCCCAGGATGCTGCCCCGGCTGGAGCCAACACACACTGTGGTGGGGCAACACGCATAGGAACAGCCTGTGAACCTTTCATTTACCTGACCCTTTTTTGGCACATTTGGTAGTTTTGTTTTGTTTGTTTGTTTGTTTAATGATAACAAAGTATTCACCACCTGTGGTGGTCTGTATGGACAAAACAGACCTGAGTCTCATATACAACTTACAAATAGACCTACAGTTATTTTTGTAAAACATAACTGATGTTTAGCCCTACAATTCTTCCAGACTAAATAATTTACACATGACTCCATTGATGATATTTTAAAATATCCAGTCATTAAACGAAAGTAAAAGATTGGCACCTATTCTACTGTGGATTCTTAGTATTCGAGAAAGTGAAACTTCACCAGTGTCATAATTTTCAAAGACATTTTATCAGAAAATGAGGGCAAGCAACTTCTTAGAATAATCTGACAGCTTTTTTTGTTATCTTGAATCAAGAAATTCAATTTCTTTTGCTAAAAATGTCAATTAAACTCCAAGTCAAATATATCAACCTTTCTAAAAGAAGGCCCAGGTCAAATGCAAAATTTTTTCAAATCAATTCCAAAATGATCCGTTGAGAAAAGATATCTATCTACTTCCCCCAGATCCTCTTGGAAAGTGTTCTTTGGAGAAAAACATCATGCACTTACAGAGAGGAGAAAGAAAATGGCATCAATACGTCATGTGGTTTGTAGGTGGCCAAGGCCCATGGCATGAGAATTTCTCCGTCAACACTGAGTAAAAACTCCTGTCTTATTATCCCACTCACAGTCACAGGCACAGCCCTGACATAATTCCAAGAATGGACATGCTTCCTTCCCTTCTGCCTCGCACTGTCACAGATCACACGTTGTGAAATGACACATTGATTTGTCATAAGAGCAATTTAGCCACATTACCCTTGCTAAATCAAATGAACTTGCCTTGTAGCAACAGCAAAGCCTATTTAAAATTATGTTAACAAAAGAGTTGTAATGAGATATTGTAATTTTCTGGTTGCATAAATGAACAAAATAATGGGAGTTTCCCATTAAGGGTTGGTGGGGTGTCCCCCCATCATCATGTTGGCAGTGATGGTTTCAGGGGGCACAGTTAGAGGCTGACATTCCCTCCCTGCAGAAACTGGTCAGTTACCATCTAGAAACAGCACACTCCCGGGAGGCACACACATGGCCAGAGTTTCCCTGGGAATCCCCCATTCCAGACCTCCCTGTCCACCTCAGACCAGCAGGGAAATCTTCCTGATAGGACCAGCTTTCCTCCTGGCAGTGGCCTCTGCCTATCAGCCTGTAAAGCAGTGAGAGCTCTGCTGTGGCTCAACAGAGTGGAATAGGTGGAGAACTATCTCTGCTTCAGGCTGTTCATTGTCTTTGGGACACACGTTACAACTGGAGGATTATTTGGAAAATGAGAAGAGCTGGTAGAAAGAACATAAAAAGAGGGAAAGTGTGGAGTTAAAAGATATCCAACCTTTGTAGGTTTTAAGCACCAACTTTTTAAACTCAGAGTATTCTTTTATCTGCTTTTGTCCTGTTATAAGTAGTAGAGAAGAGAATCAAAAAGCAAGCATCCTTTGCAGCCACTATGCTATACTTAACATGTGGTTTATAATTTATATATCAGAAATACTTTTGCAAAATGATAGTAACAAATTGACTCTTGTCATGAAGATCATGGTCTTCTCCTTACGGCACCTTACTAATTACATCTTACTTTCTAGCATCAAATACCTGGTTCTAAAAAAAAAAAAATTGTTCAATAAATATTTGATGATTTTTCGTATCAGGTAATTATTATAAAAACAAGAATACACATTCATAATAAAGACAGTGGAAACCAGCTAAGTAATTAACCTAATTTTTGTCCTATTGGCAGAGCAGTTGGCAAACATGGTGACCTGCTCTGTCATGGTTCTTTCACCAATCTGACATCACTCTTGGGATAAAGGAATTTCTTAGCCTCATCTAGTAAAAATATTCTAGAAGTAATAGAAGACCAAGAAAGCAGGGTTATTATGCCTATCAGTCCTTAAATTTTCTTTCATATTTGATAAATAACGTGTTATGTTAATAGGGGCTAGGACTCTCTACCAACTGGATGGGTTTTAATACTATAACCTTGGAGGACAAATCTGATAGACAAGTTCATTTTCCCCAAGGAAACAGAGGATAGTTAGATATGATTGCGGAAGATCACTGTGATTGATCATACAAAGCTCAGATGAGCTCAGAGAAAACTGGATTTCAGGGAATGGTTTCCAGCGCAACTGTAGACATGGTCTACTCACTTCCTCTTGCTGACCAAGTCTTCACAGAGCCCTGGAGCTGGAGAATTTCACACTTCTCCTTTCCTTCCTTTGCATGTCTGGATCCAAGCTGGTATTTTTTGCAGAGTTTTACTTGCCTTTACCCAATGACATTCTTACTAGGGGCTCCCAACATCAGAATTAGTTGTTTCCGCCATTTTAGTTACTGTTGTTTTATTTTTTTTTTAAAGTATTAGGATAATTTTGGTTATGTCTTTATTTTTGTTCCAGTACCACTCTGTTTTGATTACTATGGACTTTTAATACAGCCTGAAGTCTGGTAGGGTAATGCCTCCAAATTTGTTTTGATTGCCAAGATTAGCCTTAGCTATAAGGGTCCCCCCCTCCCCTGGTTCCAAACAAAGCAGAGAACTATTTTTCCAAGTTCTTCAAAATATGATGTTGATATTTTAATGGGGATTGCATTGAATCTGTAGATTGCTTTGAATAGAATAGACATTTTCACAATGTTGATTCTTCCCAGCCAAGAGCACAGTATGTTCTTCCATTTGCCAGTGTCTTCTGCAATGTCTTTTCTTATGGTTTTATAGTTCTTTTGGAAAAAGCCTTTCCCCATATGGAACAGAACAGAAAACTGAGAGATGAAACCAGTCTCTACTAGCCATCTGATCTTTGATAAACCAAACAAAGTGTACAGTGAGGGTAAGAATCTCTATTTAACAAATGGTGCTGGGAGAACTGGATAACCACATGTAAAAGACAGAAACTCAACCCACACTTTCACCCCTTACAAAAATTGACTCAAGATGGATAAGAGTCTTAAATCTAAAACACAAAACAAAAAAATCTTAGAAGAACGTGTGGGGAAAACTCTTGATGATGTTGGACTGGGGAAAGACTTTATGGCAAAGACTTCAGCAGCCATCACAACAAAAAAAATTAATAAGTGAGACTTAATTAAGCTGAAAAGTTTCTGCACAACAAGTAAAGAAAAAAGAAAACATTTAGAATGGGAAATATATTTGCAGGGTATCAATCTGATAAAGGGTGGATAACTAGAATCAACAGAGATCTCAACTTAATCAACAGAATAAGAGTAAACAATTCCATCTATCTCTGGGCAAGAGATGTGAACAGAATCTTCTCTAATGAAGACAGACAAATGGCTACAAATATTTGAAAAATGCTCATTGTCTCTGATTGTCAGACAAATGCAAATCAAAACTACCCTGAGATATCATTTAACCCCTGTGAGAATAGCCCACATCACAAAGTCTCAAAGCTGCAGATGCTGGCAAGGATGTGGAGAGAAGAGAACATTTTTGCATTGCTGGTGGGACTGCAAACTAATACAACCTCTATGGAAGGAAGGATTGAGAACCCTCAAAGAACTTAAATTAGATTTCCAATTTGATCTTGTTAGGCATCTATCCAGAAGAAAAAAAAAATCCTTTTATCACAAGGACATTTGCACTAGATTGTTTATTGCAGCTCAATTTATAGTCCCCCAAATTTGGAAACAGCCTAAACACCCACCCACCCAGGAAAGGATTAACAAGCTGTGGTGTACGTGTACACCATGGAATACTATTGAGCCACTAAGAAAGATAGAGACTTTATATCTCTTGTATTAACCTGGATGGAGGTGGAACACATTCTTCGCAAAGTGTCACAAGAATGGAGAGACAAGAATCCAATGTACTCAATTCTCATATGAAGACAGTAAATGATCAAATACAAGGAGTGGGGTAGGGGAATGGGGGATGGGGAAGAGGGGAGGAGGGAGGGGAGGTTACACTGTATAACACACCTCTCGGGGGCAGGATACAACTACAAGAGAGACTTTACCTAACAAACGCAATCAGTGTAATCTAATTTTTTGTACCTACAATGAATCCCAAATAATAAAATAGAGATTATTTTGGTTAGCATATTTATGATTGGAAGTGACTCTGTAGATGTAATATAAATATTTCTCTACTCTTTCACCCCAAACAAAAAATTTTGAGGACCAGTTAATACTTTTTATAACATTGTCAGGTCACACCTTTCTCCTGGATTTATTTCAGGTGTACAGTCTCCTTTGGCTTCTGGCAGATCCCGTTTGCACAGTTGGTGAGCTGTCAGTATCAACACAGAAAGAATGAGTATCACTTTTCCAAAATGCAGGGTATCGGTGCCAGCAGGTGTTTATAAAGATGACTTTTGCTTTGCAGAAAGATGCATCTTATGCTTAAGAGGTTGGTGGAGTCCTGTATTGCAACAAAAAAATCCCAGAATGAGAGATAAAATTTGAATTCTGAAACTACACAGCAGAACATGGAAACTACACACCCTGATATTTCTGTCTAAGGGAAATGTATCATATTAATGATTTTGGACCCAGCAATATCATGACTTTTGTGATGATGAGTTTTGGAAAGTCTAATGTAAAAGGTAGAAGTGTTAACTTACTCAGCCTGTGTCTTTTCTGAATCATGAGAGCTCTAGGTTCTATAAGATCAGACATACTGGGAAAGGTAAAGTCTACTTCTTAGAGATGTGACTGGCAGTGTTGCCCTAACCCTGTAAAGCCTTTCCTACCACATCTGGTAGCATCTGGTTAAAATTGTTTAAGGTTTTGTGTCCTGGTGCTGACTCTCATCCTTTGAAAGACTATTTCTAAATACTGCTCAGTGTCCTGGTTTGTGACATGTAGCTCTTGGTTCATGGATCCTGTCCCCAATTTTATATCCCATCTTCAGTGATAATAAAAAGTGTAGAGTGAACCTCTGTAGCCTATGAGTCCATTAAATCCATCTCTCTGGAGAGATATCCACAAACCACATGAAAGTAGTTGTATAAGAATTAAGAAGGTGGGCATTAAATGACATTTAATTGACATTAAATTGACAATTTGCTATGTATCCTGGGCTATCTTATCTTTGTTACCTTTTCACAAAACACTGAGGTAAGTTACATCCATCCCACTGTACTGGGACTGTGATGAACCAAGTTAACACACGCAAAAAGACAGACCTGGATCTCTGACTATGAGGAGGGGTCAGGCTGCCTGCTCCCTGCTGTCTCTGCCACTTTTTCTGATAGAGTTAGGATCACATGACAGGCTGTCACTTTGCTAATTGCTGATGTGATGATAGACCTGGCTTGAATTGTCACAAGAAGAACACAGACATGTTACTTGATTTCGTGAGGAGATTCTCTGTAGGATTTTGCTGGGATGTACACAGACACGGCGGCCACAGTGCTGGCTTGATTTGCCATTTTCAGCCACCTTGATAGATGATATCCTCATAGGCCATATGACAATCCATTAATTAAAACAAAAATAACTAAACCAGATGTGCTGTGGGGTTTATTCAGGTCATCTCATCATAAACTACAAGAATCAGAACCCATAACTTGAATCTGGTGTACTGAATAAAAGTCTTGCAGTTGGATGGTCTGAGTGTCACTCTCGACTTGGCTTATCATTTGGGAATTCACACCACCTATGTGGGTTTTACTTTTCACATCTATGTAATAAGGATGACGTCACCTGTCCTACATACACTGGAAGGTTAGAAGGAGGATAAAATTAAAAGTAAAATTGTCTTCAGATATAAAATCCCAGAGAAATGCCCAATATGCCTTTCTCCAGGCTATACTGGGACTGGGCTGGCCTTGCCATCTTTTAGTCACACACACAAGTGAATCTTTGTAAAAGTAGAATATAAATGTCTTAACACAATAACTAAGAAAATGACACAAAGGCTATGTTAACCAGTTACATGAAAATATTTCAAATTGTATATGAAAACACCACACTGTACCCTGTGATTGCATTAATGTACACAGCTATCATTTAATAAAAAAAAAAAAAGAGAGCACATTTCTCTGACTGACACAATGGCCTACGATTTATTTTCTAAGTCCCATAATTTTTAATATAAAAACTAAATCTTCAAGTCGAGAGGATGTCCAACAAACACATCCCAGGTGGTCTTCACTCAGGAAGACACAGACTCATCCATCCGAAGCCGAGCGACTCTCTGGCTGTTTCTCGTTCATCCTGCCTGTAGCTCTTCAGGGGAAAAGGGCTCTTTAGATTGGAGACTGAGCTTCACGGTTCTTTATGTTCCCCACACCCTCGTGGTGCACAAGGCCCCACATTACTCTGTGGTGGTCATCTACTTTAAACATTCAAAAAGCTTTATTGAGCTATTTTCTTAAAGGGTACAAAATTGTACTTTTTAATATACGCACAGAGTTTTACAGCCATAGCCATAATCTCTTTTCAGAAAATTTCATCACCCATGAAAGAAATCCTGTGCCCGCTGTCACACACTCTCCACATCCCCCTCTCACCAGGCCTGGACAACTATGAATCCAATGTCTGTGCCTATCGACTGACCAGCTCAGAACAAGTCACATACATGGAGCCACACAACACAGGCATACTGTGACAGGCCTCTTTCAAAACACACCTTAATGTTTTCAAGGTTTACACACGCGGTAGCATGGATGGATATGGCATTTCCGTTTAAACATTTAAGGAGAAGCCCAATTGCCCGCTGACGCACGAATGGACTAATAAATTGTGGTATATGTATACCAGGGAATACTATTTGGCCTTAAAAAAGGTGGAGATTTTGCCATTGTTGTGTTTACATGGATGGAGCTGGAACATATTCTTAGTAAAGTATCTCAAGAATGGAAGAAAAAGTGTCCAATGTATTCAGTACTTTTCTGAAACCAATTTATAACTACTCACACTTTCTTATGAAAGATAGATCACAACTATAGCCCAGGATGAAGGAGAGAAGTGGATGGGAAGGGGCAGGGAGAGAGGTTTGAGAGAGGGAGGGTAGATAGCAGGACCACACCTATGGAGCACATTGCAAAGGTACAAGTTAAATCTATCAAGTATAGAACATAAATGTCTTAACACAATCATTAAGTAAATGAAGTGAAAGCTATATTAATTAGTTTGATGTAAGCATTCCAAATTGTATAAAAAAATCAACACAGTGTACCCCACAAATGCATAAATGTATTCATGACCTAAGAGTGTAGGACTTAATAAAGGGAGAAAGGAATAAGGTAGATTCCCACAGAGCCAAGCTCTGGCAGAGATCGCTTCTTGCCTCCAAATATTATGCTTAGAGAGGCAGCTTGTCATGACACAGAGCCAGATATTAGAAGGAAAGAATTCCGTGTTTGATCATGAAGCCTTCAGGTGCACCTGCCCAGGACAGTGAGACACAAGTGGGTCCACTTTTCTGGCCATTCTGCTGCCCTGACCAGCAGATTCCCTCCTCTGGATCTTCCCAATGTTCTCTCAGACTTTCCAGCCCATTATTGAAGAACAAAGCCAAAGCCTCTTTTGGAAGACAATGTTCTTGAGATCTTTTTCAAAGTTTATCTAAATGATTAACAGATTGGAGAAGGAGATATTGAAGGAAGAAGAAGCCACTACAGGTAATTTTGTGGCAGATCACAAGATGATGTCGTAGTATACTGCAGATTCAAAACACTAAAAATCATCTAGAAGTTTACAAATTGTTCACAGACAAAAATAAACTATGGAATTCACAATAACGTCATAGTCAGGAATCGTAACAAAAGTTAGCTATAACTTTTCTACATTTCAATGGTTTTTAAAACCAAAGACGTACAAGTTATTTGTCAATATAGATAGCTATTTCTATACACCATTTACATAAATAACACATTCCTGGAAGGCAAGCTCATCTGCGTGAAGTAAGTGGATGAACAGACCAATCTCCCATTTACAGACACTGCTCTTTTTGATAATAGATGACATAGAAATATATGCAGCAGATCTATTTATGTGTGTGTGGATATATTCTTCAGCTCTATCAATGGCCTTTCTTGAAATTTTAGAGCTGAAACAATCAAAAAGAGCAAGAATTCACTAGGAAACCCAAATTAATGGTCACACCTGCTATTTCAGGGAACGCTGCCTGCTGCAGGGCCTGTCTCCAAGGATACAGGTGAGGAGGTCGTCCTGGTTTACCCGACTTGCCTTTTTCTTCCCTAACTCTCTGACTTACCTCGAAACAATCACATTCTTACTGTAAAGGTCTGACTTTGCACGGATGGTTTATGCGTTGAAACTTAATTTGTTTTCACACAGTGACCTTTATTCTCTTGCCAGAATATTAATAACTCATTTATTTATGGTTTTCTTTCTTGCAGAACTAGAACAGAAGATGCAACATTAAAAACATACTTTTCCATACAGGGAAACTGAAAATTATGAGCGACTGGGAAGGCCATCCAAGCTTATAGAACTTCAAACAACGCATAGGACAGTCACTGAAGTTCCCCTTTTAGGTCGCCCTTGAATCTAAAAGTTCATATTGAACAGAGAAAAATTATTTGTTCAATATAAAAAAAATGTTAATTCTGGCTTCAGTCCTAAACTCAGCTAAAATAAATAAAAGTACTCACTCTCTTGCCAGGCAACGAGATCCTTTATCATCAGTGTTAAGTGCCAGAAAAACGTTTGGCATTCTTTTTTATTTTTTTTTTTACTTTTTGGAAATGTTATACAATGACCTTTAGCTCAGTGTATTCTTTGGAAGAAGCTGAAGGTGGATTTTCGGTGAATTAGCTTGCAACTGGCATCATTTTGCAACATTCTGCACTCGAGCTCTGCTGCTGCTGCCCCATGTTAAATATTGCACTCAGCTTTCAGACGCAATATTTCAGAAGGCAGAATGATTTCGTGGGGTGTAAATATATATCCTTACGACATTTTTAGTCTAAATGGATTTTCAACTTTGTTTCACTAAGCCCATGGATCAGCGGTAATGTGCTGGAGTGTGTCTATAGAACAATGATTTTATTTATGATGGCATTACATTTTCAGTCAGCCTCCAAAAAACTCACCTTTAAAGTTGCATGAAAGAAAAGAAGCCAATAACTATCCTCCTACCCCCTCTACCAGTGGATCTCTATTTCATTACTCTTGTAAAATGAGTTAAAGTGATGTTTAGCAAACCTTCAAAATTTCTCTATCATCACATTGGCTTATAGTGTTAAAAGGGCTCAGGGCAATATGGGTTGATAAACCTCTAGTGGGCCAAAATAGGAATGGTGAAATCACTGAAAATGTCACTAATCGAGACTCTATTGTGGGAGAAATGACCTGCCTTATTCTCTGAGTTATTGCGATCTTAGGGGGAAAAGGTTTATCTTCAGTCATTTAATCTGCAGTATTTTCAGGTACTTTCAATCTCATTTCTTTTCCATATAGTTTCAGGCTACAGATTTCATAATATATCTCAAATTCTTTCTTTTCTGGATCACTTTCTGCCTCAGGATACAGACCACAAAATGGGGCAGGGGTGACGGACCTCAGAGTGAGTTTCCTCTTCCTGTCTCTCTCAGCCCAGCCACAGCCATGGCTGAGGTGCTGCCTGGACATCCCACGCACGGCACTGACGCCCTCCTGAACTGCCAAGTGGCAAGCTAACATCTCTCTGGCTTTTTGTATCTTGTTATTTTTATTATCTTTGTTCTATCTTTAAGCTGTACAGGTGCATAAAAATTGAAAACAGTTGGGGTGTGAGGTGAGACACCCTAGTATTACAAATCACTGGATAGGAAGTTCTGCTGCCGGGGTCACATAATGTGATAGATTCCAGCAACACGTAGCCAGAGAGGGTCCCGGACTGCAAAGACCTCAAAGCCTATTAGATGGTGCAGAGACTTAAAGATAACAAGCACTGCAAACAAACTGAAACTAAACCTGTAGAAGGGCCCAGAAAAGGTGTAGTTAGTGGTGTCCACATGCCAGGAAAGGGCTTGCCCAGTTTCTGAATAATTACCATCCTAATTGCTGAAAAGTGCTTAATGTGTGCCAAGGACTAAGTCTTATGTGTTTTACCTCATTAATCCCCCAGCCCAGGGAGCCCGGGAGTATCACTATACCCATTTCACAGATGATAAGACTGAGGCAAAGGAGGTCAGGGCTCAGTCGAAAAGCTGGACACGAGTAGCCTGATGCTTAATTGTTCTGCTAATCCACCTTTAATTTTGTGAGGTTGCAGCATGAAAATAAAGTTATGTTTTCTATGGAATATAGCATTGATAAAAACAGCAGTAAGGACTTGGGGGATATGTGACATGAAAAGCTCAATTTGTTAAATGCCTCATTTTACTTAACAAACTATTTCACAAAATTGACAGTTATAACAGCTAAAAATATTTTCTATTCCCCCAAAATATCACTGTTTGGAGAGTTGTGTATTATGTGAACTGATTTTCAACCTTCAAATTGAGCCAATATCACCATTAAGCTGAATTTCATGAGATGTAAAGAGTGTTTTCAGCTTCCTCCAGAGCCCGGAATACAGGTCTCAACATCGCCACTCAGTAGCCGGGATTTAGAGCAAATCAGTTCATCTCCCTCATTCTCAGGATGGGTGTTGACCATGACTTCTGACGGAGTTCATACAGCGGTTATGTTTGATGTTGATTTTGAAATTGTTATTTTTTTGTGCAAGTTAAAGTGAGTTTTTTTCCACTTTATTTTGTATTACTTGCCTTTTTCTTCTGCATTTCTGAGTGAGTTCCACTGAGGCCGAGGTATTCCATGTCATCAAAATTACTCTCAGGCCAGTGTGGTGGCTCACACCTGTGATCCTAGCACTCTGGGACGCTGAGGCAGGTGGACTGCCTAACCTCACAGGTTCAAAACCAGCCTGAGAAAGAGCAAGACCCTGTCTCTAAAAATAGCCAGGCATTGTAGCGGGTGCCTGTGGTACCAGCTGCTTGGGAGGCTGAGACAAGAGAATTGCTCAAACCTAAGAGTTGGAGGTTGCTGTGCGCTATGACTATATGGCACTCTACTGAGGGTGACAAAGTGAGACTCTGTCTCAAAAAAAAAGACTCTCCTATTACCGGGTATTACAAAAACTAGCAGAACGCTCAGTAAATCTGACAAAACTGTGTAGGCAGCAATATAAAATTCCCAGGGACACAGGCAGACTGGCACCTTTCGTTGCACTCTGTTTTTATATGAGTCACATTGATAGCCGCAGATTCCCAGACAGAGCCAGGCTACAGGGTGAGGAAAATAGATGCTGAAGAACTTGTTCTGTCAGCACCTGGGACAAACACGGTCCCTGAGAGGGAAGCCTGTTCATGAAAAGGGTGCTCTCCAGTTTCTGACAAGCAAAATGAATGTGTGTATGTGTGAGTGCATGTGCGTGCATGTGTGCACGTGTATGTGCATGTGAGTGTATGTGTGCATGTGTGTGTGCATGTGTGTGCATGTGTGTGTGCCTGTATGTGAATGGATGTGAGTGCATGTGCGTGCCTGTGTGCGCATGTGCGTGTGTGTGCATGTATTGTGCATGTGTGTGAGTGCATGTGTGCGCATGTATATGTGCATGTGTGTGCGTGCATGTGTGAGTGAGTATGTGTGCATGTATGTGTGCATATGGGTGCATGTGCATGTGTGGGCGTGTATGTGTTCATGTGTGTGTATGCATGTGTGTGCGTGTATGTGTGCATGTGGGTGCACATGCATGTGCATGTGCGCGTGTGTGAGTATATGTGTGTGTATGTGTGTGTATGTGCATGTGTGTGCGTGTATGTGTGCATGTGTGTGTGCATGTGTGAGTGTGTATGGATGTGTGTGCATGTATGTGTGCATGTGGGTGCACATGCATGTGCATGTGTGTGCATTTGTGTGTGAGTACATGTGTGCGCATGTGCATGTGTGTGCATGTATATGTGTGGGGGGTACATATGCATGTGTGTGCATGTGTGTCTGCATGTGTGCACATGTGAGAGTGTGTGTGTGCATGCATGTGTGTCTGTGCATGTCTGATCATGTGTCTGCAAGTGTGCATATGTGCACATGTGTGCGTGTGTGTGCGTATGTTTTCTTTTCTGCATAAGGAACTCCCTAGTTTGGGCAAAGAAATGCTACAGTGAATCCAAATTCTTAGAACATTTAGTTTTCATCTTCCTCAAACTCTTTCTGAATAAAAATATATAACAAAATGTATTTTATGACATTTCATAGAGAAGAGATTCAGATCAAACACTGTTAAAGGAAATGATATGATATTAGGATAAACAATGTTAAGCAGAGCCATTAATACATTAATATAAACTTTCCTTCTCCGAGGACAATTTGCTTCTTGCACTTATTTAACAAAAAATATTTTTTTAATTCTTTAATTGGCTTTCCTCCCGTAAAAATAGCCATAAAGAACATCTCAATGGACCATGATATTTTATAGAACACAATTTCTATTGGGGGAAAATGGGATAGATAATGTCCCTGTGTTGTTAATAAAACCCAAAAAGGTGGAGTGGGGCAGGTGAACAGATGGTCAAGTCTCCAGAACTGTCTCTGAAGTACAATTCCTGAAGACCTCTATTAGGTTGGTATTCTGAAGTAAAAGATTCGAGAGTGGAGTCATTTTTGTCCAGTGCTTTATGTGTATTATTAAGGATGTTTTTAAATGAAACCTCTTTGCTTTGGCTGAAGACGAGATGACGGGGACAGACACGTGCCTGTGACCACAGCGCCTGACAAGGTGGACACACCCTCTAAGAGTGAGTCTTAGAGACGGTGGGTGTGCCACTCAGTGGAGGGTTGAGTCTTAGAGACGGTGGGCGCACCACTCAATGGAGGGAGGGTTGTTAGAGAAACAAAAGCAAAAGGCAAACATCTGGTAGCTGTAGATATTTTAAAATATTGAAGAAAAATCGTATAGTCAATTACTAAATATTTGAAAATTTCAAAAAGTCACAAAGTGCCATATGTACCTACTGTCCTAACCTAAATATTCAGAATGTTTATATATTTCTGTACCATTTATCCAGGGAACCCTCCCCTGGAGAACTGAAATTCTGGTGTATTTTCAATTTACAACAAATGTTTTAAAAATAAATGAACTATTTTTTTTTAGAGCAGATTTATGTTTACAGAGAAATCAAGCAAAAAGTATAGTTTTTATATATACCTACCATTAATAATCATTTTTAAAATAGCTACAAAAATTCTAATGGTGTATTTAATTTTTTCCTTAAAATTTTACATAAAAATTGTCTTCCATCTTTGGTAATATGTATTATATTGAGATGAACTAATGATTTTTAAAATATGACTCACAAGGTTTAGAGGGCATGAGAAGGGAATACATATGTTAATCATAAAAATGTGCAATTTTCCAACTATAAACACAAAAATATACCTTAACTACATGGCGTAGGAGGCATTCACTGTATTTCCAGCTTTAAATCAGATGTATCACAATGTGTCCTTTAAAACTCTTTCTGGGGCTGCACCTGTGACTCAGTGGGTAGAGCCCCAGCCCCATATATCCAGGGTAGTGGGTTTGAAACCCAGCCCCCCCCGGCAAAACTGCAACAAAAAATAGCTGGGCGTTGTGGTGGGCACCTGTAGTCCCAGCTACTCGAGAGGCTGAGGCAAGAGAATCACCTAAGAGCTGGAGGTTGCTGTAAGCTGTGACGCCACAGCACTCTACTGAGGGCAACATAGTGAGACTCTGTCTCTAAAATAAATAAATAAATAAATAAAACAAAAACAAGAACTCTTTCTGGATGGAGCACAGGTCCCTGTCAGTGTTACAGGAAATCTGTTTCTGGAGGGTGAAAACCTTGAACTAATTTACCCGTAACACGTCAAAACTTCACTGCTTCCAAACCTATGATAAAGGAATGGAACAAGCAGCAAAGAATCAGCAATATCACACTTCACTATGTGTTAAGTTGCTACTTATATTTAAATTCAGAAGACTGAGAAGTTCAAGATTATACTATGCCTTTTATTCTGCACAGGCATGTGTGTAAGGCATTGTTCTCTACATATACTCATTATACATAGAATCTGAACACATACACACATTTAAACTACAGACGTGTGACCTGTACATGCTACACGTGTGTGGACTATGAATATAAAATCTTCCCGAAGAAGGAACGTGGTGTGGTGGCAAGAGCAGAGTGATTCAGTGAGATTCCAGGTAGAAGCCTGACCCGCCATTCCTCCAGTGTCATCCTCAGGATGGAAAACTGCAGATGGGCACGCACACACGTACAAATACACACATATACACACAAGCATACACATACACAGACAGACACACAGACACACAAATACACACATAAAAATATACACAGACACAGACAGACACACAAACACACAAATACACACATAAAAATATACACATACACAGACACACAAATACACACATATACACACAAATATACACATACACAGACAGAAACACATACACACAAATACACACATAAAAATATACACAGACACAGACACACAGACACACAAATGCACACATATATACACAAATATACACATACACAGACACACATACATACAAATACACACATAATAATATACACATAGACAGACACACATACACACAAATACACACATAAAAATATACACAGACAGACACACATACACACAAATACACACATATATACACAAATATACACAGACACACAGACACAAATACACACATGAAAATATACACATACACAGACAGACACACATACAAACAGACAGACAGACATATATATGCACATACACACACACAGACACACAAACTACACACATACACACAATATACACAGACAGACATATATACACACACATAACACAGAGACACATACACACACATACACACATGCACACAAATATACACATACACAGACAGACACACACATACTACACATACACACACAGACACACACATATACACACACAGACAGACACACATACACACATACTACACACATATACACATACACACACAGACAGACACACACATACACACATACACACACATACACACATACTACACACATATACACACACAGACAGATACACACATACACACACATACTACACACATATACACATACAGACACCTACACACATACACACACAGACATATATATACACACACACACATACACACATGTACACATAATCACACACATACACATATAAACACATATATGCACATAGACATATACTCATACACACACATATATACACACATACATACACAGACATATTCACACACACACATACACACACACACATATACACATCCTCACACCTAGAGACTGAGCATCCCTGACCATATCTGCACAGCGCACTGAGCATTTATCACCACACCCTAAAACAGACACCTGAAAATATAGTTTTCCTGTTTTAAATCTGTGGATGGTTTTTAGAATGAAATGCAACTTCTTGCCACCATATTGGAAAAGTAAAAAGAAACTCTCCTTTCCACACACAAGCCGACGATCCTGGTCTCCATTCCACACACAAGCCGACTATCCTGGCCTCCTTTCTCAGCTGTCCCCGAAACACTTCCTTGTCTACTTGTACTGACCTGTCCTGAGATTCTTGAATAAACCACTGTCTCTCCCGTGATGCTGACAGTTTCAACGCATTATGCTGCTCCACGCTTAACAAAAATATTCTTGAGTGCATCATAGTTACTGCGTGTTTGTAACATGAATAACTGGGTTCTGTGTGAGAAACGGCACAAAAGCCCCTGATTTGGAGCAGAAGCTCTAAGCAGATGATCCAGATAAAAGGGAGTTTGAATAAAAACTCTATAAACTTAATTTCCAAGGAAATAGAGAGCTAGTGTGGCAGAGGAAGAGAGGAATGGTTAGGTTTTGATTTTGTTGTTGCTGCATAGGGATTGGACTGCATATCCCAGCAGAAATTTCAGACAATGATTCAGTTATGATAAAATAAAGGCCTAGAAAACAATTTTGTTTTAGATCCGGAAGACAAAGGAAGGGTAATTACATTTATTGAGCAAATGTAGGCCAGGCCCTCCCAAGCAATGCACTGCTCCCTATATAAAGCGTTATGGATTATAGCCAAGCTTTGCAGTCCACGAGATAAAAGGCACAGCCTAAAGAAGGAATGAGAACTTATTCTTAGTGTACTTGCTTCGATGGTGATGCTGATGGGGACAGTAGTGGATGTCTAGGAGGACAGAAACCTATCAGAGTTTACATTGCCCCTAACACAGCCCCGTAAAAGTCAGCATTTAACACAAGTTTATGCTGAGTACAAAACTGAATAATGGTATTTATAAAAGCCATTGAAAAAAGAGACAGTTTTCTACTTACTCGTGTCTGTGTCTCATTTTTATTTTAATAATTTCATCTGAAGAGGTAAATACTCTTTCATTTTTTGGTGTTTGTTGAATATTTATGTTGTTCATTTAGACGCATAATCTATGACTTTGTTATGCTATAACATTCCCAATTTTCATATAAATATAAAATCAACGTAACTGCACCCATAGAAAGCAGGAGGTAAGCCCTTAGAATGGAAATACTGTAGGGGAAAGAAATGAATGCCTTTCCTTTCTCGCTGGATTCAAAGCACAAGCTTGTCTTTCTAAATATATAATTAAATATGATTTGATTAGTAATAGAGGCAAGTGGCTTTTTTTTCCCCCATGGAATGATTTAAAAAACATTGCAATTAGCTGTTTGATTTTCTATCTACCTGTGTACAGATTATTCCTCTTTTTTCGCTGATCCCTGATTGTCAGAGTAATTGCAGGACTGGTGTGAAAGCAGGTGTGTCCTCAGGTGCCTTAGCTGTGAGTTCCCAGGAGTCAAGCAGCAGCCAGGCTCGGGCACACACCTCGCTGCTCTCACGGGAAGTGGGAGTGGAGATGATGTGAAGTGTTTCTCCGCAGCTTAACAAACAAGAAAAGTCACACGGGAAACCTGGGAAACTTGGTTTACCCTCTACTTGATCATTGTGAGTTAATTTTGCATAAAGTTTTCAGATGCATGTTTACCTTGTGTTTTCAAATTTATGAGATTATGATTGCTTTCAGGTAAATTTGGGTGTCTTTTGACCCTTGTTAAATGGTTTAAGTCACAGAACGTGTGAACACAGAACAAAAGTGAGGCAAAGTGAGGGCTGCAGTGTTCTCCTGCGTCCGCCTCGGCGCTGGGATGACCCTACGCCTCTGTAGGCCACAGGCACTCGGCTGGGAAGGGATTTTTTCACTGCTTTCTTTTCAGAGGTGTGACAATACGGGGAGCGGCAAAATGCCCCGGGAAGCAATGCAGCTGTCTCGGCACCTTTTGAAAGGTCCTGCTTAGTCTTCACTTTTTCTTCCCATTGTTGTGGATGTGGTTCCAGGGACCAAATTGGTCACACAGTGGAACACACCACCCAACACTCAGAACAGCGTCCTGGACGGTCCTTTGACAGCATCGCAACCTGAGGTGAGTGAGTCTCTTCCAGGATACAATTAAAGGAAAATTAACTAAACCCAGAGTGGGGTTTTTTTTTTTTGTTTGTTGTTCGTATTTAGCCAACATGCTTTAGGCCACTTGGATACAGTAGTTTTTCCTCTGTCTTAACGCTGAGAAACATATTTTGAGGAACTCCTGTTATGTTTGCAGGATATATTTTATTTTTTTCCAAACATGTTTAAAAGCCAGCAATTAAGAAAGCAGGTGATTTTTATCTAAATGGCAGAATCATGAATGTTCACGTTTAAAAATAACTCTGAGAGTTCTCCCAGATTGCAAATACAAAGTACTCTCTTCAGCCACTCTCTCTGTTACCCTGCCTATGGCGTCAAGTATTTAAAATCAATATTAACAATTTTCCTCCGAGTCTGGAGGCAGTTTCATCATCTTCCTCCCCACAGTGCTGCCTACAACCACCACCGAAGGATCGCAGGAGACGCCGAAATGGAAAACTATTTCTCTCACTGAAATAGTTTGATACTGTTATTTTACATGAGTGAAAACGGAAACCCAGAACTTGGTTCAGATTAGTTTCCTAAGTTTCTGAATGTGAGTATGTCTAGCATTTTATACACTTCCTAAAAATAAAAAAAATTAAAAAAAGACTACCTAAATTAATAACTAGGTGTATAAAATTCTACACTGGAAGTAGTTCTTGGTCACAGATTCTCAAATCTAAATTTGCTCTTAGGAATATTTTAAAATGAAATTTGTTCATAATGACATAAGTAGACACCTGACTTGGGTCTGGCAAGACACAGGGGATGGTCTTTGTCTGGCCTTCCACACACACACATGCGCATGCGCACACACACACATGCACACACAGTCACGCGCGCACACACGCACACACACACGGCTTGGCACACACACTCACGCACACATGCGCACACACACACATGGCTCGGCACACGCGCACTCACGCACACACACGGCTCGGCGCGCGCGCGCACACACATGCACACACACTCGGCTCAGCACACACTCACGCACACACACGCACGCACATGCACACACACGCACGTGCACACACGCACGCACGTACACACACACACACACGGCTCGGCACACACACACACACACACACACACACACACACGGCTCCGCAAGTGAAGCTGCACCAGCTCCTGACACTGATGCTGCTGGGAGCCTGATTCAGAGGCGAAGGATCTTTTATACTTAAAATTAAACTGGCTCAAGGCCCATTCACATTCTTTGTAAAACCCAATTTCCTGACATCTGATAGTTCTTCTGGCTTTGAGAGCCTAATGGTATGGGGTGTGTTGGGGCTCAGAATATATTACCCCAAATGAAGGTCTCAGAAGCTGCCTCAGAAGCAAAAGGTTTTCTCTGACCTTCCCTGGCCCTTATGCCGCTCACTCCCACTCTGTTCTCAGTCTAGCCATAGAGATACAATCTTTCTGCCCCAAAGCAGGTCAAAGATACCAGAACATTTCCCTAAAAGCCACCCTTAAAAAGTAAAATTATTCCGTGAAAATTAGGCCATACAGAGATGATCTGCCCTGCCTTGTTTGACTGTAGGTCATAGGACTCCTGTTCCAGAAAGGGCCCTGCCCACACCCCGAGGGAGGCAGGTGCCGCTCAGGGATGCCCAGAGGAATCTAGAGAGAAGGGCTCACCCCTCAGTCAATTAGCATTTGTTAACCCCCTTTTTTATAACTGGATTTCTACACGGCTGACCATTTGTTGAAACTAAGCATACAAATGGACAATCTCCCCTGTATCCTGGGGTATTTATTTTGAAGGTTGTCATGGATACACATAAAATAAATCGTTGTGCCTTTTCTCTGGTGAAACTGCCCACTGTGAGCTGGTTTACCAGCAGCAGAACTTCCAAAAGGCCTGTGGCCCCTAAAACCTACACCAGCGGTCCCATCCTCACTCCTCCCCACCAAGCGCTGCTGGACTGCAGCCCTCTTCTATAACTTCTCTCAGATCCCCTCCTCCTTTACAAAGGCTTGACCAGAAGGTGATACTTTCAGTTCGCAGGGAAGCCAACTACTTGACGTTGAACGCTCATCATCCCAGATGCTGACAGATGTGGCCCTCTCCAGGGACCGGCTCTCCCAGTGGTGACTCCCTGGCGGGTTCCAGCACCACTTAGTCACCAGCCTCTGCTCCTTGATTTAATGTACAGAACAGTGCTGACCACAGCACTCCACAGGGTCATATCACTCAGCAACCTAGAAGGTTTGGAAGAAGCTTCAATTTCAAAATTATTGATTCCTACAATTTATTGTCAGCGGAGTGAAATAACAAAGTCCCGTGTGCTGTCCCCGAGACTCGCGCTGTGTCTCAGCAGGTGGGGAGTCCCGTGTGCGTCTGGAGCTTGGCATTCTTTTATCTTGATGTAGTAACCACATGATCCGAGTGACCAGATGTTCATGGGTGCCTCCTTTTCAAGGTTGGTAATTCAACCATTCTATTTCTGCTTTTGGAAGACTTGAGGAAATCCCTCCCTGAAATTTTATACATATCCCAATACCAGAATTTCTATTTTCTTTTTCTTTTGGTCTATATTCCTTACATAAGATCCAACTCAAATCCAAGATGCTCTGTCAGTGCCTGCGTCCATTGACATCTCCTGGGTCAGTACCAGGGAGGTGGAGAAACGATACCAACAACAGCAGCTTAGCAGGCTGGCAATTTCCACCTACGTATCCCCTGATCTCTGAAGACCAGTGCAGCCAGCTGTGATTGTCTGTCACTGAAACATCTGCATACTGGGCATTCAGATTTGCTAAAATGTGTGGCTCCTTTTTGAATCACAGTCAGTTTCTCTGAGGAAAGGCATAAAACCCGTTTTCTGCAGTTCGAGCACAGCTATCTGTGTTAATGACAGTTTCCCTCCCCATCACAGAGTGTGCTCAGAACCATTACAACAGGAGGTGAAACTGGATCAGTGTCCCTTGAACAATCTTCTCGAAGAGCAATAAAGTACTTTTCACCTCTACATCCACCAGCATCATGTGATAGCAGGTTTGAATTGCACTTCTGTTGGGCATATGTGAAAACTCTACCGAGAAGCTCTGATTTCAAACCTTTCCTCTAGAGCAGTGGTTCTCAACCTTCCTAATTGCCACATTGTTACAAATGGAAAAAAGGGGTCGCGACCCACAGGTTGAGCACCGCTGCTCTAGAGACAGGTTCAAAATCACAGGTGAACTTTCCCTGAAGCAACAACGCCTTCCCTCCCGTCTTGTCTCTTCCTAGTTCCTCTGTCTGTAGCTCATGCTTTGTGGCATTTTACGAAGTCATAACAGGAAGCACATGAATAATAGCATCAAAGTAGAAAAACAAAACACAGAAACACCCCCTGCTGCTCCCTGGTGCAGCCACCCCCGTCTCAGCGGGGTATTTCCTGTGAGCCTTTGGGCCTTTTCTTCCCCACTTTGGGCGGTTTCCTCTCTATCTCTCTGCCTTTCTCACATCTCAGGTGGACATTGACTTAAACTCAGCTCTGCAAACCGGCACAGCCCACGTCCTCAGTAACTGTGATAGTTCCGGATTCCACTTCACGGAAGCCAGAAACTTCGTGTATGCGTCATGTGCAATGACTTTGTCTTATTTTCACTGATCACACCGAAGAGGCTCTTACATGTTGAAAATAAATTTGAAGAAGTGAAAGAAAAGTGTACTTCTTAAAAATGAGAAAGGGGCCAGTAGATAAGGAAGAGAGAGAGTTTGATGTTGTTCACAGGACTCATGTTTTACAGCTACGGCATTTAAGAGCACGTTAAACATTCTCAATTAGATGATTCCTGACCTATCACCTTGGAGACCAGGTTGGCTCTACCAATATAGCATGAAAGGCATCAGTGATATCTTAACTATCTTGGCCACATTTTCTACTATTTTTAGGATTCTGGAGTGATGTTACTTTTGTCTCATGGCAATGCTATCCGTGTATTGAATCTAACTACTCAGTGTAACTTAGGTAATATCCCATGAATGCATTGTAAGACCTATAGATCACATTAAATCTGATCCATTTATAAGGGAGTAAGTAGGTGAGCCAGGATCCTGCAAAACTGGGTTAGCCCGAACCAAAACAAGCTGCCCAGAATTAGCACAGGCACATACACGAATCAGATGATTGGTCCACCTGGAATTGGCTTCAACATGAAGAAATTCTTTCAGCCTTCGCTTAGCAGGCTGAGGTCTGCCGGCTGAGGCCTCTTGGCCAAAGTTTCGTAGATGAGGCCTTTACCTGAATAGTGTTGCTTTTGTATTCAATCTTTGGATCTAGTGTTTCTGATAATGTCCTTGTTGCCTTATCAGTACTAAATTTTAGGTTTTCAACATCCGATGATAGTTCAATGTTACATTCAATAATTCAATCTTATATCAGTCACCTCTGTAAATAATTACTTTTAAATAATGGAATATTCCCATTGTAATTTGAGAAACTGGAATAATTGTCACTTTTAATGATTAATTTGGGGCTTTATAAAATAGCTGTAGTGTTAATATTTAGACTGTATTGATGTTAACAGTTCAGTTGTATATGGTATTCCCATATGCTGTTCTCTGGGAATGTAGATTTTACCTTCTTTTTAAATTGGTATGCCTGATATTAACTAGTGTGATAAGGATCATTATAAATCTGTGAAAATTAGATTCACACTAGTTTTACTTTTGTTGATTTATTTGCACCTTGTTGAGCATTCGTCTTTGGCAAGGCAGGGTCATGAGCAGTGTCCTTGTCCTGTTGAGGGCTGAGCCTTTTTTCAGTGTACACGGATGGGGCTAAAAGGGGAATATGGCCAGGTAGGGTGGAGTGGGCCTCTGGTCAGAGGTGAGGATGCTGTCTGCCAGGAAAAGAGCCTTACAGAGAACACCCCAGAGTGGGGCAGCTGAGCTCCGGGGGTCAAGCCAATTTCTAGCTTCAGTGAAATAGAATAAGGAACTATCAGGACCACTTGGGAATGTTGGTAGGAGCCCAGGTAACCCACAGCAGAGACACAGGTCTTTATTTTTAGGAATGATAATATGTTTTTAAAAAATTTCATCAATGTGAAATCTAATCACTTTTACATTCTGAAAAAAATTATTCAAACTTCAATGGAGCGTGTATTGTTAATAATAAAAGTGGACCAGGAAAGGCCAGCTAATGGGTTACTGGGAAATCACTGAGGAGGTGAACAGGGAAGGTTTCTGAAGAGAGGAGATGAAAGGGAGGTGGGAAAACGCACAGACGGGGAGAAACTGGACCTGGCTGTGGATGGACACGGGCGAGATGGGCAAACGCTGTGTGCGGTTTGGACCCTCCAGCTGGGCAAGTGCAGAGACAGGCTTTGGGCGTGTTGTCACTGAGGAAACAGCCAGACCTGAGGGGAATTCTAAGACGGATGACGCATGGCTCCATCAGGCCGCACGGTTCTCTCCTCCCCATCTTTCTCCCAATCCCTCCTGTTAAGACTGTGCCCAAGAAGGATCAGTGAAGTCTCACTCTGTGTTAGAGTGGGTTATCTTTCTGGAGTGTTTTAATTCTTCATGACAAAAAATGCTACTTTTGTCAGCTGAGTTCAGAAGGACACACCACATTCGGATCACATTTCTCTCCTTCCTCATTACGTGTCTCAGCCGTGCGTGATGTTCACAGTGCAGGTTATAAATGCAATGTGAGTTGGACGGCGGGGCCCATGTTCACAGTGCGGGTTATAAATGCAGTGTGAGTCGGACGGCGGGGCCCATGTTCACAGTGCGGGTTATAAATGCAGTGTGAGTCGGACAGGGGGGCCCATGTTCACCCGTCATGCTTTTACGTTTTTCATCATAGTTTGGAAAGACTGTGTATTTCCTCTAGAAAGCTGATGAATGATAGGGAAGGCTTATTTTTACTAAGGAAACCAGCTGCCTTTGGCTGATCCAAATAAAGTTCCCTGAGCAAAACAAAACTTTGTATTATACTGACTAAGCAATTGATCAATCAGTTTCACAAACATTCAGTGAAAACCTAACAAAGGGCCTTAAATATTGTAATAAGGAATTAATCTCGTAGTCAAAGAGGAACTATAAAGCATCTCAACAGGAACCTGCCGTGATGGGGTTCGTCCCATAATCACCAAGGTGGTAAATTTCAATCAGTAATGATGTAAAAGACCTGGTGGGTATTCGCTTTTAGTAAAAAAAAAAAAAAAAAAAAAAAAGACAGAAAATATAATATATACACTTGGAGGATTTGCACCCCAAAACATGATTCTTTACTTTTTTCTGATTTCAAACTATCCATATAATCCCATCATGTAGCACAATTCTTAAAGCTGCTTCCTGTTTAATCTTAATAATTTTTTTTTATCTTTAAGTCTTCTTTTCTTAACCTAATAATTAAAGAGAGAAGATTGCAACCTGACCAGAAAATACTCAATAAGTGCCTGGTTTTTCTCATGGGGCTTCCCTGAGGTTGACACATGAAGCTCCTGGAAGCCAGTGTCTTTCTTTTTTTTTGAGACAGAGCCTCAAGCTGTCCCCCTGGGTAGAATGCTGTGGCATCACAGCTCACAGCAATCTCCAACTCCTGGGCTCAAGCGAGTCTACTGCCTCAGCCTCCCAAGTAGCTGGGACCACAGGTGCCCGCCACAACGCCCGGCTGTTTTGTTTTGGTTGCAGTCATCATTGTTATTTGGCGGACCAGGCTGGATTCAAACCCACCACCTTGGGTGTATGTGCCTGACACCTTAGCCACTTGAGCCACAGGCGCCGAGCCAAAGCCAGTGTCTTTCAAGACAGGTTCTCTGTAGTAGAAATCTCAGCTAATCCTCATGCTTTTCTCCAAATGGCTTCATTTGATACTGCCTCTGATTTAGTTCTCTAAATCTGAATGTGTTTAACCTTATGTGTTCAGTAACATTTATGTGGTTAATTTCACAGAACTCTAAATGACAAGTGTTGGATAGATTAGTGAGTGAATGAAGGAATGATTTTATTAGCTGCAGTTTTAATAACTGTCTATTTCTCGAAGCTCATGAATCCCCACAATGTTTACTAAAAAGAAAGCAAAATAAACAAGAACTAGATAAACCCTTACTCAGAGCACAGCTTTGTTACACCAGAAACTAGCCCCGTGGTGGCCGCCTTGGGGCTGCAGGGAGGTGATGGGTCACCCGTGGGGCTGCAGGGAGGTGATGGGTCACCCGTGGGGCTGCAGGGAGGTGATGGGTCACCCGTGGGGGTGCAGGGACGTGATGGGTCACGCGTGGGGGTGCAGGGAGGTGATGGGTCACCCTCTTTTCTCCCCCTCTGCTCCTTCCACGGGTGGGGAAGGAAAAGTGAGCAGGTACAATTTGCTGCCTCCTCCACCTCCTACTTAGAAATCAAAGACAAACTGAAAATATACCTGTATTTTTCTACTAAGTGTCTGGATAATCACTACATTAAACATTCAAAGCCCGAGGACAAGAGCCCTTCGTGATGACTGTGAGATGATGCCCTGTCCTCTCCCAGGGAAGGGTAAAGACTCTTGGACAGACAGTGATTTCCATGATACATCTTAGCTGGGACTATTCTAATATCAACACTATAAATGTTCTACATTGTACTTACATTAAAATATTGCTGGACATAAAATTATCATATACCAGAATGAAAAAAAAAATGAGACAGTACGGGTTAATTAACATTTGCCATCAATTCAGACTCCTATATAAATACACTTAGTAAGAGTTTTTGGTCTTTTTATTATTTAGCAAGTTCACTACTCAGTGATCTGAAACTGCCCTTTATTTCTACCTACCAGAGACCCCTGGAGTATAAAGAAGTGTCATTTAACTTTGGGTCTCAGTGTCTTGAACAGCACGAGCTCAGAGCTCATTCAGGAATAATGGACATGACATAGGTATTTATTATGTAAAATGTGAATGTTTGGTTACTAGGAGTATAAAAATAATATATGTATATATTCAAAACAAGTTCACATCTAAGACGCTTTCTGTGTCTTGATTTTTTCAAGGGTACAGCAGTGGAAGTCACTTAAAACATCCCGGATCTCTGAATTAGTAGACTCTCTCACTATTCTAAATTTGTGGGGAAACTATCTTCCCTTCAAACCCCACCACAGCATCACTGCTTTCTCATCATGTGTGCTGACAAGCCACAGTGAAGAGGTGCTTGGAGCCCCTGTAAGCCATAACATCAAAACAAAACAAAAAGGTTTTAATATTCAAGTGCTTCTTGATCCAAAGTTTAA
Source organism: Galago senegalensis (assembly GCA_963575145.1). Classification (NCBI taxonomy): domain Eukaryota; kingdom Metazoa; phylum Chordata; class Mammalia; order Primates; family Galagidae; genus Galago; species Galago senegalensis. The sequence goes on along the minus strand of CAUYTI010124984.1, from coordinate 63,997 downwards.
TTTAAATGCCTCTTCTCTGTGATGAAGCCATACACACTTTTCATGTCTTTTCAACGTCTACTGTCAGGAAGTATTCCTAATGGCCTTGATATTAAAATGAAACTTTGTTTTAATAATGTGCTTCCTTAGTAACCAGAAGGGAACATGGGCCCTAGGGAACAAAGTCTTTAAAACTCTATCTGTAATTTATTAAAGGATAGAATCTGGGCATAGCTACCAAGTTTATTCTTTCATTCAACAAGTATTTATGCATAACCTACTGAAACCCAATATGGATAAGAAATTCACCTTGTAAACTCCCTTCCTCCCAGGTTCCTCTGGTTCTCCTGAGAAGACAGTCAGTGTTTGCTTTCACAATTACAAGGCAAAGATCATTCGTGCTGATTCTTAAGTAACTGTGTGACTGCCACTTTCATTTACACTGAAAGTGTAAACCGTCACTTTATACGGTTGAGGTCTAAGAAGGAAGGAGGCTTTCAGAAGTCCTGTGTTGGAGAACCATTTCCACTGTGTATTATCCGTTTGTGGGACTTTCTGCCGGTCTTTAAACTTCTCTGAACAGTGTCTGCAGAAGGAGAACAAAGAAGCAGCCTCAGGAAGGCACCGGAGTGCTGAAGAGAGAGATCTCCTCTGCTGTCACCCTGACGTGCGGCTGAACGCGGCTTCCCTCAGGAAATGACCGTGGTGCATTAGACACGTTTCTCAATGTATTTGGACTCCGTTTTCCCTTGACTGTAAGTTGTAATGAAATTGTCTGTATATAAAAATTGTTCTCAAGATTTAAAATATAATAATGTATTTAGATGGATAAAAGAGTATTTTGCGATTTTTGTTTTTCTCCTATACCCCATAAGCCTTTATCAACAGCTTTTATGGGCCACCTCTGGCAAATACCTACCAGGTCCCAAGCCATCAGTGTCTGCAGATGAAACCCACCATTAGCTTCCTGACTACTTGCATATTCTCAGCCTAGTTCATTCCCCCCAGCACAGCTGTCATGATCTTTTGTAGGTACATCTCACAATCTCACAGCACATCACCAAATTCACCTCCTAAATCCCTCCACTTCTAGCTACCTCCCATCCCAGCTGCTGTTACCCCTGGGTGGACAACTGCACTGGCTCACTGTGCCATCTTGCACACCCTCTCTCCACTCACCAGTCTCTGCAGCACAGCACAATTTCACCACTCACTGCACCCCATCTGCCTGGCTCTCACACACTCTTGGCAGAATGGCTGTTGGTGTGTCTGATCCTAACTCTCAAGGCCCAACTTGGTCCGCTCCCCACCTCACTTTCTGAGCTCCAGCTGCCCTTCTGGTTCCTCTACAAAGGGACAAGTTTTCCCCTGGCCGGACTCTGCCTGCAGTCTCTTTATTCACCACTTTTCTCCTGCCGACTCTTTACCCCAGACTCAGGGGGCACTTTCCTGAGGAAGCTCTGTGCTATTGCCCAAGCTAGACTACCTGTTCTTGCTAAGTTCTTTTACTTCCTTCATAGTTCTTAACCTTGGTGGAAAGCATATATTTATCCACAAATACTTTCTAACCAATAACTCTCCTCCATCATGCCAAGAGGACTTTTTGTTTAGAGATAGAGTCTCACTCTGTTGATCAGGCAAGAGTGCCATGGCATCATATCTCAAAGCAATCTCTAACCCCTGGGACTCAACCTCCTGCATCAGCCTCCTGAGTAGCTTAGGCTACTGGTACCTGCCACAATGTCTGGCTAATTGTCTCTATTTAAAGTAGATATGGGGTCATGATTTTGTTCAGGCTGGTCTGAAACTCTTGAGCTCAAATGATCCCCCAAACTCAGTCTCTCAGAGTGGTAGAATTATAGGTGTGAGCCACCATGCCCATCCAAGAGAGCAATATTTGAGGGGCAGGGGTGGGAGTTCAGTGTTCAGTCACTGTATATGTAATGCCTAGCGTATATGTATGGGTAGCAGAAGTTCAGTAGATTTTGAATAAATTAAAACATGTTAGGTAATTATTTTCATCCATGAGTAGGTAGAAGACTTTTCAAAATGTAAGTCAATTATGTACAAATGTGTGTTATATATATATTTATATCCTTATTTAAGAGATTTACCAAAAATAACTTGAGCATTAATACTTAAATCAATCTAGTTTTATTTCATATACTTTTTCGTAATTTTGCATCACATATTTCAGTTGTGATTAAAGAGTTTTTTTCATAATTAATAATTATTTAGACTATGAATGTAGAAATCCTCAAAGGTCTCAGCTAAGTTTTCTGATTCATAGAACACAGTGTGCACCTGTCATCATGATCACAGATATCAGATACTACATTTTAATTTATTTAATACTGCTTTTATTATCATCAAGAGGTCAACAAAAATACATAATAACTGTATTTTATATATGACATATAGTATCATATAGTATCATATATGCTGATCTTCTCTCATGTCTCCTTGTTTAGCTGCCAAGTGTTTGTTCCTCACTTCTTCAAGTCCAGTTTTTTTGAATGTATGAAAATCAAATACACAAGATGAAAGAAGGGGAAATTCACTGAAAAGTGTGTTAAGCTCCTCAAATTTTCTGACTTCATAGCCATCCTTTGGGATGCTACATAGGTTGCTACATGTCCTATTACATAAGCTGCTGCACGTCCTGTTACATAGGCTGCTACACGTCCTGTTACATAGGTTGCTACATGTCCTGTTACATAAGCTGCTGCACGTCCTGTTACATAGGCTGCTACACGTCCTGTTACATAGGTTGCTACATGTCCTGTTACACAGGTTGCTACACTTATTTCTGAATTATCTTTAACACCTAAAGATTTGCGAGGGTCCTTCCCTGCACCTCCTGTTACTTCCCCCAGGGGCTACCTGGCAACCCATAGTCAATCTGGGCCACACAACCCACAACCCATCTAGGAGCAGCTCCTAACCCATAAACTGTTCAGGACAGTTGTTCTCAAACTTCCTAATGCTGTGACGTATTTTCATTGTTACAAAGGGTTCGCGACCCACAGGTTGAGAACTGCTGGTTTAGGCAGTTCCTTACAACCCAAGTTTCTAATCTTAAATCCATTATTGTCTTACATTTGTTCTGTGTATCTGTGAAACACAAGGATTCATTTCTCACATAACAATTTCCCGAGCATAAACCAGCCGTCCAGCGGCTGCCCCCTCCAGCGGCTGCCCCCTCCTTCCACCAGCTCTGCTGTCGGTTCCCTCTCGCCAGATTCCCACCTCTCCTCTTCTCTAGGTGAGTCTTCTGTTCTATCTCTTTTTTTTTCTTTTCTTTTCTTTTTTTTTTTTTTTTCTGTTCTATCTCAAGAACACTTCACTTTCTTCCTGAAAATTCCCCTGGACTGTAAGACAGGAGAAATCGCCCTTTCCACGGGCTCTTGTTGTGCCCTCCTGCACTGTTTCCACATAGATTCTGTTTGATATTTTTATCTGCCATTACTTCTCTGACGTGTCATTGAGAATAAAGAATGTATCTTGTTTAGAGCTTCATTCTCTGACCTTGAATATTCCCTGACTAGAGCAGACCTCAAGTAGATTCACATTTAATAAATGAACATGCTATACTTATCAAGTCACAGGGAACTCGTCTAAGGGCGATTATGGCACAGGGGAGGCAGAGAAAACAAGACAGAGCCAGTCTCCACACAAACTTTGGGCGTGGAGGATCACGTACTTGGTGCGACTCTGACTTGGGTTTAGACCTGCCCAGGAGTCGAGGTCCTCAGAAAGCAGACTTGGTACCTCTACGCTGTGTCCAGCATTTCAAAACCTATGTTCAAAGTTTCTCATAGTTTATCATAAGTTGAAGAAAAACATCGCAATGTGATGAAATAATATTCTCTAGTGTGAATCAAACAAGCATAAACCCTTCCACAAATATTGAGAATATTATTAATTGCCTGTTTATCAAGATACCTACCTCTATAAGCAGGAGTGAGGCTTGACAGAAAGCACATTTTACTGAATTATTGCTTTGAAATCATCTTGTGAAAGCTACCATGTGGAAGAACATTAAATGAATATATCTAATAACTAACCTTTTGAAATAGCATCTTCTCATCAATTGAATTGAAAAATATATTTAAATATTTATCATATACTTGGCACTTGTTAGATAACTGACAAAATTCTTTTTTTCTTCAATAAACTGTTTCATTTAAACAGTTTACTAAGAGCAAGGGCACTAAACCAGGCAGAAAGAGCTTTCATTAAAGGCTAAGAGAATTGACCAGGAATAATACACGTGGACTAGGATTTTAAGAAGTGATGAGCATTAGCTCTGAGGGAGACAGGAAAATCTAGCAGGCGGTCATATTTCAGCCTATGTTTTAATGCCATTTCTATACGAAATATCCTGGACACTCCATGTTCTAGTCTAAATTTGAATTTCTAATCTTAAATCCATTATTGTCTTACATTTGTTCCGTGTATCTGTGAAACACAAGGATTCATTTCTCACATAACAATTTCCCGAGCGTAAGGGTTTACACAGTCTTATAAATTTGGTAAGTATGTAACCAAATGTAGTATTGAGGTGTGTGTTTCTGTCATGTCATTGAGTTTATATTTGCAAAAGGATATTTACTTCTAATTTTCTAACTTGTGTAATGATGTGTCCATATAAACTCTTCTACAGCTTCCTAGTAATGACTTTGACTGATATATACACCAAGCGTGTTTTTCTGTTTCTGTGTGTATGAAGGGGGTGAGAGCTCTAAATACTTACACTTTAAAATTGATAAAACATTTATATGACACTAATTGTGTACCCATTCACCTTTAGACCTGACTGAACACTAAGTTACAAGTACTATTTCACCAGTTGGTTGGTAAAGAAAAGGAGATTCCCTAACACCAGGAGTGTCCAGCCTGGGCCAGCGGTTCTGAGTGTGGATTCTCCACCACCCCTGCTCACGCCTCAGTGTCCCACTCCCTCACTTCCATCTCACTGGGCAGCTCCCGTGCTTCCTCCTCCTCCATAAGTGAGAGGCTCTCATCTGCCTTGCTTCCACAAAAACAACATAGTTACCAAGGCAAATGCTCCCTCTCCAGGACGCTTTCCCTGACTATATCCGCCAGAATCAATCTCCTTCCCTTTTGTATTCTCCTAACATTTGATGTCCTTATGATGGTGCTAGTTATATCCTATTTTATTTTATTTTTTAATGTTTTTAGAGACAGACTCTCACTTTATCGCCCTCAGTAGAGTGCTGTGGTGTCACAGCTCACAGCAACCTCCAACTCCTGGGCTTAGGCGATTTTCTTGCCTCAGCCTCGAGTAGCTGGGACTACAGGTGCCCATCACAGTGCCTGGCTATTTTTTGTTACAGTTTGGCTGGGGCGGGTTCGAACCTGCCACCCTCAGTATATGGGGCCAGCGCCTTACTCACTGAACCACAGGCACTTCCTGTTATATCCTATTTAAAAGATAGTTATCTTGTACATATTTCCTGCTTCACATTGGATTGTAAATTAGCGGAATACAAACAACTCACTGAATGTTTTGTTGCCATACTGGCTGGCATCTTAAATGCAATTTACACTTTAAATTGTGTTTTTAGTGTCACGATGGACAAACTTTGACATTCTCAGCCCTTATTCTGTCCCCAGTGACTAACACATAATAGACATCCAGTAACTGACAGATAAATAAATCCATGGATCAAGGAATACATATGTTCTTATTTTTGTATAACTGCAACTAAAACAAACCAGTAAAATGATTTGACTCAAAATGAATGGTGAAAATGCTTCATTCAAAGATGGTATCTAGGAACACTATATTTTATTTGAAATTTTACTTGGATTGATGAAACTGGCAATGAAAAAAACACTTTATGTTAGAATTAATAACATATAGGCACTTCAAAATGCTTACATTGTGTACCAAAAAGAACAAGACAGTTATAGAGGTTGGTCATAAAGTATTCTGAACGTAATTTACACTCCTTTAATTAAATTTTATTACCTCTCAGCATATTGTACATTTTTATGTTTTTAAGACATGACTCGAACTTTTATCATTTTTAGCTTGGCAGATTTAGTCAGCAGTTGTTTTCTATTTTGCAAACTGAGTAAGTCTGAATATGAGGTAAAATCTTATATAGAAAAGACTTGAAAAGAAATGTGCCCGTGTGCTAAAGTACTGTATGGATCCACTTTAGCAAGTATAGTGAAAATACTCACTAGATCATCGACTCATATTTCAGAAGACAATGTATTTAGGAATTGATTCCCCTGTTTTAAAAGAAACTTAGGGAAAGGGAGTCTGTTTGATTCAGTCTTTCCTCCGTATTGAGGTCAGGGAATCAGGTAATCTGTAACAGCCTACCGAGAATTCTCGTGGGACTCACAGCAGGTCAGCAAGACCATCCTGGCAGCCAGTCACTCATGGAGGTAAATTGTTACAGTTGGGCCCTCAGCAAATGAGCTAGGAGCACAAGGTTCTGACCCAACCCCCAAGGCTCCTCCAACTTCTCCAGACCTGCTTTGAGTGTCCCCTGTGTCAACTGTGAACTCAGTCCCACAGGACAGTCAGCTCAGAGAAGGGCGGGCCACGGGAGCACCACAAGGCAACTGGAGAGTGACAGCTACATTGCCGTCACCAGGACGTTCTGGGTGGGCCAGACTGTGACAGGTGTGCAGCTTAGAGAAAAGGAGATACCTGGGTCTGAATTCTGGACCTACCCCCCTTTCTCCTTAATCACTCAGCTCTGTGAGTTCTATATGAGTAATATTTCCTCCACAGCACGCAGTAATGGAAGTTCATAGAGATGTATTTTGTAACACACCTTAATGAATATTAAGCTCTTAAATGTGCTATTGTTAGTAGTAAAGGGTTGATTTAAAACAAAATCACTCAGGACATAGATCCTTCTGACTAAAATGAAACCACGTATTTTCAGAACAAATCTCCTGCTGAGCCAAATTAGAAAAGGCAGATAAAGCATATAAAAAGGTAATAATAATTGGTTTGGGGACATGGGAGAGTTACTGAGCCTGCGACAACTTGAAGAGCCGAGAGAGAGAGAGAGAGAGAGAGAGAGAGAGAGAGAAGACCGGTGAGCCTGGGGAGGCTCCCTCGTCCCCATTTGTCAGGCAGCAAGTAATGAAGCTGAACCGAGTTCTGTGCTCTCCCGGGCCGAGGAGAACCGAGGTTAGGATTTGTGGAGGAGGGACTGCTCAGGACACAGCAACACAGACTGAAGACCTCACAAGGGCCGCACGTTGCTAAAGGTCCACCGGGAAATAGTCGGGCACCCATACAAAGCCCAGGGACTGTAATTCAGCTTTTATTTAGACTGGATCTGCTTTAGATTGGATTGGCTCTCGGAGCTCAAATTTAGATTGGATTAAGGGGATCAATTCCAGCCTTCCTGCCTGCCAGGAGCAAAGCAAATCTTCTCTGGGGAAATTACACCTCAACCAGAATCTCAAATTATTCCCCAAATTTTCCATATAAAGATCTAAAGATCCCTACAGAGAAAGGGAAGGAAGGAAGGAAAGCAGGAAGGAAGGAAGGAAGGGAGGGAGGGAGGGAGGGAGGGAGGAAGGAAGGACAGAAAGAAAGAAAAGAAGAAAGGAAGAAGGAAAGACACCCAGCACACAAGGAGACAAGACCACAGGATTAGAAACTAAGGGAAAAAACACAGAATAGAAGAAACTCACAGAAAGTACAGGTATTGAAGTTATCAGAAATTTATTAACATGTTCAAGGTAAGATAAAACTTGATAAAGAGAAACAAATTTATAGCTTTCATATGAAAGCTATAACCCAATTATAGCCCAAGAATATGGGGAAAGGGGAGAGGGAGAGGAGGGGAGGATGGGTGGAGGGAGGGTGATTGGTGGGATCACACCTATGTCCATCTTACAAGGGTACATGTGAACTTACTAAATGCAGAACATAAATGTCTTAACACAATAACTAAGAAAATGCCGTGAAGGCTATGTTAACCAGTTTGATGAAAATATTTCAAATTGTATATAAAACCAGCACAGTGTACCCCATGACTGCATTAATGTACACAGCTATGATTTAATTAAAAAAAAGAAAAAAACTGCCAGCAGTGAATTGCTGTCTACCAAGCTAGGGGTCAAAGAGAAATTCTGAAATTGAAACAATCAACCCCAGAAGTTAAAAATTAAGTAAATTAATAGTCATTAGGCAAAGCAGAAGAGCATTAGAAAATTAGAAAAATACAAAAAAATTGAACTAGATAATGAAAGGAATGTTAAATGAAGAATGCTGCCCAGAAACTTGTAATATAGGAAAAATGTTGAGTATCATTTCTCCCTAAGAAGAAAAGGAAAACAATGGAGCAAAAGTTCTATTTGAAGATATAATTTTCCAGAATTGATTGCAAAAATGAAGTATCAGAAGTGAAACAGTAAAATACAAATGAGAGAAACCAAATTACAAAGAAAGATTCTTAAAATCCGTCATAGAGAAAGGACTGTCCAGGAAGCAACAGCAAAACTTATAACTGGTTTCTCAAACAAACAAACAAAACAAACAAAACAAAACAAATTCAAAAGCAAAACCTTAAGCCAGAAGCCATGGATGATATCGTATAGCACTGTACTAAAATCACTGCCTATTTGACGTCCATACCAGGTGGAAATATCCTTTAAAAAATGAAGACATTTTCAGATAAATAAAAGCTGAGTAAATACTCATGGGATCTTTGCAAGTAGAATAAACATCACTTCACTTGAAACCATGGTGTTTCAGAGAAGGTGAGGTGATGCGTGAATATAGAATGATCCTGATTACACAGAACCATAAAGCGAATGATTTAAAAGATTTAAAAATATTAACCAAATAATTTCTTAAAGATCAATTGATCAAACTTTCGATGTCATCTGTGTCATTAGGTCTCTAGTCAGTGATGACTGTAAGGAAGGAAGTCACAGACCTAATCTCAAAACGATTCTTCCACCCCTACATTTTTCTATAAAAACATTTGTGAAACATTTGTGAAAAGTATTCTTTGAGTCAGTTCTGTTCTATGGACATACTCACCCATCAAGGCACACTCACCGCACCCTCTATGACAGAACCCTACATTCATGTAGTTTGTCAGGTTTCAAATTTCACATGAATGTGAAAGTTACTGATTTAATGATGGAAATTACTTGTAGGTCGTCCTTTCAGAGGATGAGCGATCATTTGGCGGTTTTCCAGAAATAGTTGATTTTTCTTAACATTTTCTTTTTTAGCATTTGTTTCGTGTTTTATTTCCCATAGGAGATTTCGATGAAGACTGTTCCCTTGTGGTAATTTACATCATTAATATATGGCACTAAAATCCCTTTTGTTTGTTGTATTAGCATTCAAGTCAAATTCTAGCACACACAGTATTCCCTAAGCAGAGTGCCCAGAAAAAAAGACCCTTCCTGAGGACACAGTGGCCTCTGCACTGCGCTGGACCAGCCCCACAGGGAGCCTGCTCCGACCTGCGCTCTGCGCTCTGTCCCAGCCCCACAGGGAGCCTGCTCCGACCCGAGCTCTGTCCTGCCGCAGGACTTGGCCTGGTTCTCAACTCTGTGTATTCAGGACTGGCATAGGATCTGGTAAGTGTTCAGTTTATGTTGCTTGATGTATAAATGAATGGAAATTGCATGTGTGGGTCTGTATTAAACTTTACATGGACAAGTATGACTAAAAGTTGTGAGACAGTTACTCATTCAAAGTTTGCTGAGTTGATTTTCAATTACTGTCTGTATATGATACCACAAAACATCACACGTATGTTCTATGTGACAGGCCACTTGGGAGGCCGTGAGTCAGGTGCCCTCTCTCCCTGCATGCTGATTCCTCTGCCCACCACAGAGAGCTGGCCAGCATCTGCCTTCCACTTGAGGGCTCTGAGCTGGCCAGCATCTGCCTTCCACTTGAGGGCTCTGAAACACCTTTCATAAATACGGTTTTCTCTGTCCAGTCTTTTACTCTGCAGTGAGTGGGGAGAACTGAAGAGCAGTTAGAAAAGAGTTGAATGCTCTGTTACCAACTTTCTCTGCAGATATAAACGCACAGACTATTCTAAAACTGTCATGTTTTCAAAGGATTGGCAAGTTCTCGATATATGTCTTACACATGTACGAACATACACACTCATATAGATGGATATTTACATGACTTTCCCTATCCAAGTGGTTGAAATCTTTAAGAAATTCCTTTTGAGGTAGAATCTTTCCTAGGTGGTAAAGGAGTAAGGTTTGCTCACAAACAATGGCACTCGGATTCCTGAGCTGAACGTCCTCCACTGACAAGGACTGTGTCTTGTGAACTAGAGTCAGTGTGCACTGATTTCTGCTTCTCTTTCACCCTATGAACGGAAAAAATTAAGACTTTGTGTTCAGAGATGAGGCCAGTACTAGCAATTTTCTCAGTATAAACCTGTGAATGTCATTTTGTTAAAATATTTTGTCTTTCCAATACCCAATAATAGCAAAAATATTATTTACTTTATTGAAATGGGAAGATTGATGTCCCCATGAAAAACTGAGAGCACATACTTTTTTTTTTTTTGAGACAGAGCCTCAAGCTGTCCCCCTGGGTAGAGTGCCATGGCATTACAGCTCACAGCAACCTCCAACTCCTGGGCTCAAGCGAGTGTTCTGCCTCAGCCTCCCAAGTAGCTGGGACCACAGGCGCCCACCACAACACCTGGCCATTTTTTGGTTGCATCCATCATTGTTGTTTGGCGGGCCCAGGCTGGGGATACGAACCCGCCACCTTAGGTGTATGTGGCTGGTGCCTTAGCCGCTTGAGCCACAGGCGCCGAGCCTGAGAGCACATACTTTTAAAACTCACCTCTAGTTATACTAAAAGATTGCACCTAGACTTTAAAGTACATTAAAAACAGACTCACCTAGCAGCCATCAATTAGGTGATGCTGAAGTGTGAATGTACCACCATTTAAAGAAAGAAAGAAAAAATAAAACAAATGGTAAAGAAATGTCTAATCCACGTTTAACGCTCTACCTGCCTCTAGGTTTCCTGTAGCTATAGAAGGGAATGTTTTTAAAGGCAGCCTTATTTTAAGTGACTAGTGAAGTGATGTGAATCATTTCAGGGACAGTCTCACGTCTCAGTAGGGAAGAAACAGATTGCATGTGTGGGTGACAACTAAATGACCATCGAGAGAGAGAGTTTAGGGTCCCACCGAATGCTGACGTTACCAATAAAGAAAAAGGAGACAAAGGGTCACCGTCTCTAGGAGAGAGGAGTGAGCACACACTGGTTACTCTGCAGGGTCAGATAATAGGAAGCTGCAGGGCGACCCACAGGACAAAGGTGTGTGGTTGTGATTCAAGAATATCCCAAGCTGCCCCTTTCTTTGAAGAAAATATGCACAAGATGCTTTACCGTATCTATGAATACCGGAGAACTGAGGGGAACCCAGAAAACTATGTTATACTACACCTCGATGTCTGTAATGCACAGTGTAAACTCAGGGAGATAGACAACGCGGTCCATCGAACTACTGTTAGTCTGTAAATGTTTATTATAAAAAAAAAGTGGGTCGGGCACCGTAGCTCATGTCTGTAGTCCTAGCACTTTGGGAGGCTCAGGCAAGTGGATTGCCTGTGCTCAAGAGTTTGAGGCCAGTCTGATCGAGAGAGAGAGAGAGAGAGAGAGAGAGACCCGTCTTTACTAAAAATAGAAAATCAGCCAGGCATTGTGGTGTGTGCCTGTAGTCCCAGATACTGAGAAGCTGAGGTAGAAGGATCACTCGAATCCAGGAGTTTGAGGTTGCTGTAAGCTATGATGCCACAGCACTCTACCCAGGATAACATTATGAGACTGTCTCAGAGAGAAAGTCAGGAGGGACAAAGAGAGAGGGAGGGGGGAGAGAGAGAGAGAGAGAGAGAGAAGAAAAAAGGAAGGAAAGAAAGAAAGAAAGGAAGACAGGAAGAAAGGAAGGAAGGGAAGGAGGAAGGGAGGGAGGGAGGAAGGGAGGGAAATTGGGATTTTTTTTTTTATTGCTTTCAATGAGCAAAGAAAGGAACAAAAAGAAGTGGAATAGGGAAAACTTTATTGGGATTATGTAAAGATGAAATAATATTTTCTATATTTGAAAATGAATATTTTTTATTTCTAAACTCACATTTCCCCTCTGCACATTATTCTGTTAAAAAAAATCCTGCCTTGATTATCCTTATACATGTTTTGTTTCCTGCCTAATTCAAAGTATTAACCATAATATCTCATTCTTCTGAAATTATCTAAACCAAAAAAAATGATAATGAGAAGACACTTTCTTCTTTCAAATACTAAAAATTAAAGGATGAATTGAATATGGCCCAGTGCTTATCAATGCCTATGAAAGGGAGTGCAGAGTGAGTCACGGCTCACTCCTCAGGGTGTGCTGCACGTGGTAACACCTTACAGTGGATGGTGAAGAGCAGGTTTGCACACACTGTTAGTCACCGGCTCACATATCAGCATAATGAACGTGTTCACCCCACAATATTTTTGGGCATGTGTGTTCATATGGCAAAGAACAGACATAAATAACATCTGCAATTTTTAGTGGCCACAATCACAGGTATGTGATTTCTAAATTATAATTTCATGGCAAAAATAGATGAAATAAATTATTTGCTTACTTGGTAAAAAATATATATAATTTCAAGGTATCAAGAGTATTTTGCCAATTTCTGAAATGCCGTTATTAGTACTTTTGGACCTATAGCAGAGCTGGGATGTCAATGAACCTTATCTTCTGACACCACAGAATACGTGGATCTGGGGAAGTCGCCTCACTCCATCTAAAACTCAAGGTCCCTAGGCTTAGTGAGTTACAGTTGACTTAGGTACAACTTGCACTGGACAATGAAGGCTGTCACAGGTAATAGGTAAAGGTACCTGGTCTAACTTACATACAGATCAACTGGAGAGCCGACCTACAGAGCCGGCCTCCTCAGTCAGTAACCTTAGGGACTGCCTAAGACACTTTCTGGGTTGGTTTTTTTTTTTTTTTTTTTGAGTCTGACTTTGTCATCCTTGGTAGGGTGCCGTGGCGTTACAGCTCACAGCAACCTCAACCTCAAACTCTTGGGCTTGAGTGAGTCTCTGTGCCTGGTCCTAAGACACTTTATTTTCTAAAAGTCAGTGACTACCAATGTTTGTCTAAGTGTTTTATTAAACGTTATGTTTATTTACTTTGGGTGGTAACGTATTTATTTGCTTTTTGTGGTAACGTATTTAGGAGATGTACAATCTTGAATGTTATACAGGTGTCCTTAGAATAACAGGTGGCTGCTTTCTGTAATGCAGTGAACTTTCCTCTCAGTTGAGTAAAGTTCTCTCATGCCGCCTTTTTGAGATGAGACCAGGATGACTCATCTGTGGTACTGATTCCAAGGGTGGCATCTGCATCATCCTTGGACATACAAGGTGGCAGTGAGAGGAACAGAGTTCTGAGATGCAGACAAGGATGACTGGGTTCTTTTGGTGAAATGAAAGTGACATCCAAAATGATGTTAAATTCTACCATTTGAACATTTAATCAGCAGCTTACAATATTGAAAGAACTGGGCAGCACCTGTGGCTCAAAAGGGTAGGACACCGGCTCCATATGCCAGAGGTGGCAGGTTCAAACCCAGCCCTGGCCAAAAAAAAAAAAAAAAAAAAAGATATTGAAAGAACTATTGATCCTTGGATGTTCAAAGGAGCTACTTAAGATTGTTATGGAATGTAGATTATCAATAAACTTTACTTCATGTATGTGAAATACCTGGCATACTGCCTGGAATTTTGTCATTTATCAGTATATGTTATTAAAAATATATATTGGTAAAGATAAGAATATCAGTTAAGCATAAGAATACTATCTGAAGTAAAAACAATGTATATTTAATACATGTTCTAAGTTGTCAACTTCTACAACACAGGGAAAGCAATAAGCCTGTGAAAACTTAAGTACCAAGTGCTGAATGGGATTTTTTATTGTTAGTTTGTTTATATAATTTTGGTTTTGTTTTATATACCTGTTATATACACTGTTCATCACTAACCTTTTGGAAGGACTTTTTTTTCTAAAATATATTGAAGAATTTATTTTTATTTTTTTCATACTTCTTAGGAAGACCTGGGGCATATTTTGAGTTTTTCAAGATTAATTGTATATATTTCTGTGACCTTCCTAAGCTGTATAGAGCCGGTCACCCCACAGAGCACACTCCCAGGGGTGACCCTACACAGCACACTCCAGGGGGTGACCCTACACAGCACACTCCCAGGGGTGACCCCACAGAGCACACTCCCAGGAGGGACCCTACACAGCACACTCCTAGGGGGGACCCTACACAGCACACTCCCAGGGGGGACCCTACACAGCACACTCCCAGGGGGGACCCTACACAGCACATTCCCAGGGGGTGACCCCACAGAGCACACTCCCAGGGGGGACCCTACACAGCACACTCCCAGGGGGGACCCTACACAGCACACTCCCAGGGGTGACCCCACAGAGCACACTCCCAGGGGGGACCCTACAGAGAACACTCCAGGGGGTGACCATACAGAGCACACTCCCAGGGGGGACCCTACACAGCACACTCCCAGGGGGGACCCAACAGAGCACACTCCCAGGGGGGACCCTACAGAGCACACTCCCGGGGTGACCCTACAGAGCACACTCCCAGGGGTGACCCTACACAGCGCACTCCCAGGGTGACTCTACAGAACACACTCCCAGGGGTGACCCTACACAGCACACTCCCAGGGGGGACCCTACACAACACACTCCCAGGGGGGACCCTACACAGCACACTCCCAGGGGGGACCCTACACAGCACACTCCCAGGGGGGACCCTACACAACACACTCCCAGGGGGGACCCTACACAACATCTTTCCAGGGGTGACTCTACAGAGCACACTCCCAGGGGGTCGTCTGTCCCCTCCCTGCAGTTGGTCAGGCTCATTTTCCTGTAGCATCCGTGATCTTCACTCCAATGGGAACTGCCGGGATTTGTACTCTCTGCTCTGAGCTCGTAAGCGATTGTGTCAGGATTTCAGGTATTGAGTCCTAATTGCACCCTCTCCTCAGCTGTGTATTGGCTGCTTACTATTTGCAACCTACTGGTAGCTATTGAATGAATAAAGATGAAGAAGAAATAAGTGATGATCTCTTACCATAAAGAAATATACACCAGGAAGTGCAACCACATACAAAGTCCAAAGTTGGCCAAGAGCACAGAGGAAGAAGGGATTGACTTTTCTGGTCAAGGTCAGAAAAAACTCACAGAGAATCCAGGTGAGCCAGGCTTGGACACACACAAAGGCTCAGTATTTTCCCACATGGAGAAGGAAATGGAAGGAGAGAATTTCAGACATGTGCAAACTCCTGGGCAAAGCTGAGAGTTGTGAAAAGATGTGATTGGTCTGGGAGAGGCTGGTGGTTTCGTTGCCTACAGACAGAGTTCAGGGCCCAGAGCGGGCTCAGTGCGGGGTCCCTCAGGGGGATGGTGCAGGTCGCTTCCCAAAGCTGGTGAGGATGCGACTGGCCTTCACCTGTTACCAGGAGATGGCATAGGAATGTAAGTTACTGTCAGATTGGAACAGCCCTAACTGTAACGGGACTATTCTTTGAAAATACTTGTGAGAATATAGAGTAGAGAGTTTTTAGCAATGAGGCAGAAGCCACAAGGAGATCCCTTGGGATCCAGTGTAACAAAGCAGGGGGAGGAGAAAACAGTGGCCCAGGCCCTGGTGAGGAGAGTGAGGTTGGGTAGATATCGGGAGGGGACTTCAGGAGCCAAGAGACTAGACAGCTGCCAGCAAAGCTCCGGGCAGGTGCAGTACGGTGAAGGCAAAACAGGACACAAGAGGCACAGTGTGGCCAGGATGGGGCTGACGCAACCTCAGGGCTTCTGCATCGCATCCGAGTCACCTATGGGACCCTTCTGCAACCTGGGACCCAGCATTGACGCCTCACAGTAAGTACACACAGGGAACTGTTCAGTAACTCCCTCTCCCGGCTTAAGAGATTCCTGATTTTAGCATTTGTCAATTTCTGTGCTGTAGATAATACTCCCATGGTGGATTTCAATATCCCAATAAGAACTTTAATAAAATTGAATCTCTTATGATATTTTCATATCTAGTTGAGTTAACTGGAATTTTCAGGAGACTATTACAGAACAGCAGTGAAAGACCGTGGTGCTGCCAGGCACGGCGGCTCACGCCTGTGTGATCCCAGCACTGGGAGGCCGAAGCAGGTGGATTGCCTGAGCTCACAGGTTCAAGACCAGCCTGAGCCACAGCGAGACCCTGTCTCTAAAAATAGCCAGATGTTGTTGTGGTGGGCACCTGTAGTCCCAGATGCTTGGGAGGCTGAGGCAAGAGGATCACTTGAACCCAAGAGTTTCAAGCTGCTATGAGCTAAGACACCACAGCACTCTACCGAGTATGACCAAGTGAGACGACTCTGTGTCCAAAAAAATAAAGATTGTGGTGCTGATTGGAATGTTTTGAAATATTCATTAAAATGATACATAATGTTTAAAAAGAATCCTTCTTTTTTCTTACATGTGGTGTTTATGCAACTCAGTCAGAAATGCATGATAATGTTTTACCTACTATTTTTTAAATTTATATTTAATTAAAAATGTAGTTTTCTATATTCCATGAATACATTACATTTCCCCTTGTTTAGTCGTTAGATTATAACTGACGTGCATCTCCCTGCATATTAACCTTTTAATTCACCCCCACATTCTAGGTCAGTAAGATCAATGTTTGTGGTTCCTTTCTTGGGTGTGTTTTCTCAGGCTTTTTTGTGAAATTTATAAAAATATTTAGATAATTCTTTTTTGTCTATGTGCTGGAGAAGTTTTAAACATTGTTGGCGTGATCTCATCCTCGGATATCTTCAGTAATTCATCCGTGCCGTTACTGGGTCTCATTCCTCTTTTAAGGGATGGAGTGCTTGGTTCTCACAGGATGAAAAGAAACAGATATTTTCTGAGGTGAATGCGAATGAGCGAGACAGAATGTGCTAGATTGCGGTCCCTGGGAAGCAGGGTTGATGGAATTTCTGCAGGAGCATGAGCATTCATATGAGTTGCCCATTTGTTACCCCTTTTAACATGTACATAACAAATTCGTTAAATACTTCTACAGCATGGCTAAATCTTTGTTATTGCCATGATAAAAAAAAAGTAGTGTAATAATTTCAGTGCTAATTATGCAATTTTGGCATGCTGTTTCATCTCAGTTGAAACACCCTTAAGCATAGAAGAAGGGCCATTTAGTGAGAGTGCAAAGGAGAAAGAATGCTTTTAGAGTCTCGGATTAATTTTCAATTATAAATAGTTCATACAGTGACTATTTGTTGCACTTAAAGTTTATATATAATCACACTTCATAATGGAAATGGAAAGAAAAAAAACAATGGCAGAAACATTTTCATGATTTTTTTCAACCAGAATTCTTAAAGCTCAGAAACGTAGTTTAAAAATATCCTGGTAACTATATCCATTTATCAAGCACCAAATTGTACACAGATATGCTCTCTTTTAATCTCCCCAACAATCCTGGCTATGTGCAAGATTGTTTCTATTTTGTAAAAAAGTTAGCATGCTCAGGAAGGTTTAATAACTTGGTATTGATATTATATTATTTTATTTAGCCTTCAGTTTGCCAGGGTTGGTGTAACAAATTTCACCAAGTGGGTGGTTGAGAACTGTGCAAACGTCTTGCCTGGTCATTCTGGAGGCAGAAATGCCAGTATTTGTGGGGACCTGTTCCCTCCAAACCCTGCACAGTGAGGGCCTTCTTGCCTCTTTGTGTCTTCTGGTTGTAGTCTGTAAATGTTCCTTGACTAGAAGAAGCATCACTCTCATCCTTCATCGCTACAAAATCCTTTCTCTTTGGCCTTGTTTTTGGGTCAAAATTTCCCCCTTTTATAAGGAGATTGGAAGTAATGTGTTAGCACCTCCCTCCAATGACCTCCCTTTAACTTGATTATTTCTGTTATTTCCAGGTAAGGTGACATCTCAGTTACCAAGGGTTAGGAACCCACAATGTTCTCAGTTACCGGGTTAGGACCCCCAAATGTATACAATTCAATCCATAATAGATAATGGGAAGCAAACATGTGTTTGAAGATGTCCTTTCAGCTTCAAAATCTGTATTTTTCTCTATTGCTCAAGTATTACTCTTAATCAATACTTCATGTGTAAAACCCTCAGTCTAAGTTAACATTTGAAATTGTTCCCTGCATGTTCAGGACATATATATCCCTAAACAGGATGTTTGTGAAGTGTCCCCGGCATGCCATAGTTAAATGTCTAGTACATTTATTGGTTACTATATATTATATCAAATAGAATTTTATTAATTATAAAAACTGTAAATGGTTCTAGTAGCTTGAATTCAGTGGTTGGCCCTCATTGATTTAAATGCCAAAAATATGAAATATCACCCATATGATATCACTGTTGGACGTGATTAACAAGGCTCAGAACTGCAGATGTAGGTGTGGCTTTTGTTTTTGCTTTAGGAATTCAAATTTTGGCAGGCCTCAGTTTGTTACAGTAAAAGATTCCTATTAATTATTCTAACACTCTAAAACGTAGGGACATAGAAACACTCAGATTGGACTGAGCTGGTTATAACTCTATAACCCTGAGACAGAAGGTAGAATATGAGAGATAGAAGGGAGGAAATCAACACAGGGAAAATCCGTGAATCCTAATCAAGGATAGTCACACTGATTTGGCAATTTCTCCAGTTTTTGTTTCTTCCTGTGTTCATTTCCTTTACATCCATCCAAATAGCTGATAAATCTTCACACCTTGTTGGTGATGAAGGGAAGCCTGGCAGGACCGTCCTCCCTCCCCAGCTTCCAGGACACCTGCTAGGAGTGGCTGTGTTTGCTTTGTTTGTTTACTGCACCCGCGTGTCCCGGGACTTGCTCAGGGAGCTCAGTAGATGTGCACCGTCCATGTCATTGAAAGCACCCAGCAAAGCCGTGAGCGTGGCCTGCAGTCCCAGCTACCCGGAGGCCGAGGCAGGAGAACTGAGTCCAGAAGTGGGAAGCCAGCTGGGGCAACACAGTGAGCCACACCTCTTTAAAAGAAATACCCAACAAATATCATTCTTTTCCCATTTCCATTAGTTTCCATGAAAATTCCTGTTTCTGTTAGAGCTCCCGTTCTCCTTCCCAGACACTACAGTACATATGTGGAGTTTCTGTTCCATCCTAAACTCCCCATTCCTGGATGTCTTCCCATCGAATGATCTTCACACAGACACCCACACTCAGGGTCTCACTCTAAATCTTGTGGTCCCCACACGGTACAACCTGCATTACCTCCAAAATCTCACGTCCAGACAGCCCACATCTTCCCATAGCCAAGTCCGCATGGGGACGCTCTGCTTGCCACCATGAGAGTGGACAGATAAGGCAAGTATTCATCACTGCATTCTCCACATGTGTAAATTATCTTCACAACTGCTCCAAGTGACACAATCCCGCAGTGCAGGTGGGCACATGGAGACTGAGGGGCACAAACCAGGGACATGTGACCCTACACTGTGTACTCCGTCTCCTGTAGTTTCGCACCTTCACACATGCTGCTCTTGTAGCAAAGACCACTGCATGTTCAGTGATAGTCGGAACTGTTTATATTCTATGACTGGTGTGTGGCAGCCTCAGTGGGTGTGGGGTTCTCAGCATGTCCTGCCCAGGTGGTTGAGTTGCGTTGCCCAGAATGAACCTGGGTGCACGCGTCTGACACGCTCCCTCAATGGCGGGGAGAAACGTCTCTCATAACAGTCCATCTTTGTCCTTTTCAATTCTACCAGCTAGATTTGACGTCTGGGATGACCTTGAACATTCTGTAGAAGATACTGTGATGGGTAGAGATGTAGACTGAGCCGTAGGTTCATCACAACTTGAAGTCTAAACATAGAGCTGTTAATAGGCATCTGAACACACAGCCAGAGACGGTCATATCTCTTTCAGAAATAACTTCAGCTGATCACCCAGGCCTTGTCCTCAATTATATTAAGAGATATAATATGACAAACACCTATTTATGCATTTTAGTATGTAGATTAGAACTAAATACAGATGATTGTGACAATTTCTTGATGTGCTTTCAATCCTAAAAAAAAAATAAAATAAAATATTCTTGTGTGATTTTAACTTCCAACCATACATTTACCAAATTGAATAACAAAGATTGCCTTAGGCCAGTGATTTCCAGCTACTGTGCCACGAGGTGACCTTAGGCGTGCCCCCCAAATTTTTAAAGATCGTTAATTAAATTATCATTGAAAGAAGTTAAAAGCACAATGTGTTCTTCTTTTACTCTCTTTTTTGTAATCAACATAACTTCAGTGTGTTGAGGAAGTTTAACTATCAGTTCAAGTGTGCGGTGAGACAAAAACACTTGAGAAACGGTTCCATAGACATTTAACTGAGGAACTGGCAAACTATTTCACCAAAATGGACGAGTGGCCTTATTTTCTACTTGTAAAAGGCAAGAGGAATGAAGCCATATCTGTATTTCCTCTTTATGGAAAATAATTTATGAGGATAAATTATTAGTACCCTGAAACTTCAGGCAAAAAAATTCTCTCAATTTTGATGTCTGAAAGATGATACTTTTAAGCAAAAATATTCTTTATGATCATGACTTAATATTGATTTTTGAGAAGGTTATCTTACCAAAAAGAAAAATTAGTGTACTATATAAATGCAGCCTAAAGAAATTGCCCTTTTAATTAGATAAAAAGCAAGAGAACAGGACTGAAGAGCGGGGGAAAGGAAGGGTTCAGGGAGCCGTGGAAGTTGGCACAGGCTTCAAAACCCAAGAGTCTGTTCTCTCTCTTGTAAGAATGGACATCCATGTTCTTTAAATTGCTCTGGGTGGGGGACAGGCAGCAACCCTCGTCTTTGACATTCATTTTATACAGGGCAGGTAAAGTGGACATCCATGGGGACGTCTGGGAGCGTCCATTACTACTGACATTTTTGTAATTTGCCTTTGGAGAGTTCTTCACGGTCTCAGATGCACTTTCAAAGCACGATCTCATTTGGTCCAGAACCCTGTTGAGTTGGTAGGACAGGTGTGATATTAAAGAAGAGCACAGGGTGGGGGGACGGAGATTAAATGACATTCTGTGCTCCCACAGCTGACAAGAAATAGCATTAAGAATTTAAGAATTAAGGTATTTCAAAATTAAAAGCTCAATACTTTCCACCTTGACATTTGTGGACAAGAAAGTGTGGGAGACTGAACACTTTTTGCAATTATTTCTCCACACCCTTGCCTATAAGAGGGTCTGAGCTCATTTCCTTATAACTTACAAGGACTCCCTGTAGCAGGAGAAAAAAATATTTTCCCTATTAAATTTGACCACATGGAACACAAGTAAACCTCCTTCACTTATCCATGGCTGAGCAGAGACTACGAGAGACAGTGGGAGTTTCTGCTGATTCATCTTCCCTTTTCCTATGTCTCAAGAACGGGCACGTCCCAGGTGAGAATAGTGAGTGGTGGGTTGAGGTGGCTCTCTCACCTGGTCCCGGCTCAGAAGCTAGATGGAGCGGAGCACAGTCTGGAACCACGGTGTGAAGGAGAAGTAATCTGCTGAGCGAAGGTGTGAGGGCAAAGCTCTTCAGAGCAAGCAATTGTTCTCTCTGAAAATTGTTATCTTTACCTTCCAAATGACATTTGCTAGCAGGCATTCCCAAAGAAGTCTGAATACAGATAAAGGATGTATTAGCCAAGTTGCCAATTGCATTTACTGAGATAAGAGCCTCAGGAAGATGGCAGTTCTGTTCCCCCAGTTCCCTAAGGTGAACTAGCTTAATGCAAAAAATTAATTCCCTTCTTTCTCTCCTAGAGGAACTGCATTTCCACCCTATGTCATTGAAAATTGGTGTCCTTGGGGGATGTTTTATGGGGAGGGACTCTGCACAAGTGAGCCACCAACACCACAAACAAATAATAGATAAGGCAGTTGAAATCAATGCTTCCACTGCTGGGAGGAATTGACTATTAACCTGCAGGTATCGTGTATAAGACACGGAAACACAGTCCTGAAATAGCTTTGAGGAGCAGAGTCGAGACCTTATTGAATATGACCAGCCAGGGCTAGCATGTCTTGTACATGCAGATCATAAAATTGTAGACATTAAGAAAGTATTTGTTACCACAGTTATTGAAACAAGAAATACAAATCATCAATACATTCACAAGTAAAGGAACTCGTACAAAACTCAAAAACGTTGAAAGGCTTATTTTGTTTTTTTGTAGAACAAGTGGAAAATATTTCGTGGTTAGGCATCATTTAATTGTCTGAATTCAGTTGGTGTCATGACCCACAAGGACAACACAAGAACAAAAAAATTTATAATAAAAAGTTTTTAATTGATGCCTTTTAACTACCATTTTAGTTTATCATATTAATAAGTAACAGAATGAAGGCTCCATTTTAATCTAATATGAGAAATATAAAATAGATGTTAAAGTATGTGACACTATTATATTCAAATATTTTTTATTTACTCTAGTAAAAAGTATATTTTTAATAGTTAACCATTATTGATTCTTCAATTCAAATTCTTTTTTCATTAAATCATAGCTGTGTACATTAATGCAATTATGGGGTATAATGTTCTGGTTTTACATACAATTTGAAATACTTTCATCAAACTGGTTAACATAGCCTTCACTGAATTTTCTTAGTTATTGTGTTAAGATATTTATATTCTACACTTAGTAGATTTAACATGTACCATTGTAAAATGCACCATAAGTGTGGTCAGACCCATTACCCACCCTCCACTCATCCTCCTCCCCCTCCTCCTTCCCCTTTATCTTGGGCTGTAGTTGGGTTATAGCTTTCATATGGGAGTGTGGGTGTTTATAAATTGGTTTCATAGTAGGGATGAGTACATTGGATGCTCTTTCTTCCATTCTTGAGATACTTTACTAAGAAGAATATGTTCCAGTTCCATTCATGTAAACATAAAAGAGGCAAAGTCTTCATCTTTTTTAAGGTTGCATAATATTCCATGGTGTACATATGCCAGAATTTATTAATCTATTCATGGGGATTGGGGCTTCTTCCACCACTTAGCAATTGTGAATTGGGCTGCAATAAACATTCTGGTGCAAATATCTTTGTTATAAAGTGATTTCTGGTCTTTGGGATAAGGAATTGAAGGAAAGAATGGCAGGTCTATTTTTAGATCCTGAAGTGATCTCCAAACATCTTTCTACAAGGAATGTATTAGTTAGCATTCCCACCAGCAGAGCAGATTGCTCCACATCCATGCCAACATCTCTGGTTTGGGGATTTTGTGATGTGGGCTAATCTTACTGGAGTTAGATGATATCTCAAAGTGGTTTTGTTTTGCATTTATTTCTCTGTTGATTAAGGATGTTGAGCATTTTTTCATATGTCTGTAGGCCATGCACCTGTCTTTTTCAGAGAAGTTTTTCTTCAAGTCCCTTGCCCACACTGAAATGGGATCAAGTTTCAGTTGTTCTTTTCTTGCTAATACATTTGAGTTCTCTGTGGATTCTGGTTATTAAACCTTTGTCAGAGACATAACCCACAAATATCATTCTGAGGGCTGTCTGCTTGCTTTACTTACTGTGCTCTTGGCTGTGCAGAAGATTTTTAGTTTGATCAGATACCAGTAATGTATTTTTGGTGTTGTTTCAATTGCCTGAAGGGTCCTCCTCATAAAATATTCTCCAAGGCTGATTTCTTCAAGTGTTTTCCCTGCACTTTCTTCTAGGATTTTTATAGTTTCATGTCTTAAGTTTAAATCTTTAATCCATTGAGAGTCTGTCCTTATTAATGGTGAGAGGTGTGAGTCCAGTTTATATTCTACACTTAGTAGATTTAACATGTACCATTGTAAAATGCACCATAAGTGTGGTCAGACCCATTACCAGCCAGTTCACCCAGCACCATTTGTTAAACAGGGAGTCTTTTCCCCAGGAAATGTTTTTGATTGGCTTATTGAAGATCAAATGATGGTAAGTAGCTGGGTTCATCTCTTGGTTCTCTGTTCTGTTCCATACATCTACCTCTCTATATTTATTTGTGCTAGTACCATGCTGTTTTGATCACTATCGATTTATAGTATAGTCTTAGGTCTGGTAGCATGATTTTTCCTGCTTTGTTTTTATTTCTGAGTAACGTCTTGGCTATTCAAGATTTCTTCTGATTCCATATAAAATGAAGTATTATTTTTTCAAGGTCTTTAAAGTATAACAGAGGTGCTTTAATAGGGATTGCATTAAAATTGTATATTGCTTTGAGTAGCATGGACATTTTAATAATGTTGATTCTTCCCAGCTATGAGCATGGTATGTTTTTCCATTTGTTAACATCTTCAACTATTTCTTTTCCTAGAGTTTCATAGTTCTCTTTATAGAGATCTTTCACGCCCTTTGTTAGGTAAACTCCCAAATATTTCATCTTCTTTGGCACTACTGTAAAAGGAATAGAGTCGTTGACTGTTTTTTCAGCTTGACTTTTGTTAGTGTATATAAAGGCTACTGATTTGTGAGTATACATTCTGTAACCTGAGACACTGCTGTGTTCCTTGATCTCTTCTAAGAGTTTTGTAGTTCAGTCCCTGGTGTTTTCCAGATATACTATCATATCTTCCATGAAGAGTGAAAGTTTGATCTCCTCTGACCCTATATGGATACCCTTGATCACCTTCTCTTGCCTGATTGTGATGGCTAAGACTTCGATTACAATGTTAAAAACCAATGGAAACAATGGGCAACCTTTCCTTGACCTTTTCAAAAATCCAAATTTTTGATTTATTGATTTGTGGCATAATCCTTTTTTTAAAAAAATTTATTTAATATTGCTCTAATTTTGGTTATTTCTTTTCTTCTGCTGGCTTTGGGATTGAAATGTTCTTCCTTTTCCAGTTGCTTGAGATTTCCCATTAGGTTGTTAAGTTCCTCTCTTTCTGTTCTCTTTAGGAAGGCTTGTAGTGCTATAAATTTCCCTCTTAGGACTTCCTTTGCAGTGTCCCAGATGTTCTCATAATTTGTGTCTGCATATCATTTTGTTCCAACAATTTGGTAATTTCCTTCTTTATCTCACATATGACCTAGGGGTCATTCAGAATAAGGTTATTTAGTTTCTATGTTTTTACATGAGTATGCAGATTCCTATTGTTACTGAATTCAACTTCTATTCCATGATGGTCCGATAAGATGCAAGGTATAATTTCTATTCTTTTAAATTTGCTGAGGTTAGACTTCTGAGACGTGAGATGTGATCCATTTTTGAGGATGTATGATGTACCATGTGCTGATGAGAAGAATGTGCATTCAGTTTGATTAGGATGAAATGTTCTGTAGATACCTGTTAAATCTAGTTGTTGAACGGTTTTGTTTGTTTAAAATTTATTTAGTTTATAATTGGAGAATCTACCCAACACTGCCAAAGGGGTATTATAATGTCCGATTATTATAATGCTGGAGGAAATCAAGTTTCTCATGTCTGTTAGAGTCTCTCTTATAAATTAAGGTGCATTCTGTTTGGGTGCATAAATGTTAATAATTGAAATCTCATCATGTTGAGTGTTACCCTTAACAAGTACAAAGTGACCATCCATATCTTTCCTTTCTTTTGTTGGTTTAAAGCCTATTGTATCTGTGAATAAAATTGCAACACCTGCATTTTTCTGATTTCCATTTGCTTAAATTATAGATGAACATCCCTTCACCCTGAGTCTACACTTATCTTTTAAGGTAAGATAAGATTCTTGTGTGCAGCAGATGTCTGGCCTGAGTTTTTGTATCTAGTCAGCCAACTAGTGACTCTTTAGAGGACAATTTAAGCCATTCACATTAATTGAGAATATTGATAAGCCTGGTAGAATTTTGGGTATCAAGTTTTTCAAAAGTCCAGTGGACATTTATAATCCTTTCACCACTGTGGAAGTTTAAATTTTATCCAAAGTTTCTGAGTGAGTTTATTTTTGTGGTGGAGAATTGCACTGGTCATTATGGAGAATAAATCTAAGAATATCCTGGAGAGCTGGTTTAGTTATGGCAAATTTCTTCAACATGTGAATGTCATTAAAGTATTTAATTTGTCCATCATACATGAAACTCAGTTTAGCTGGATACAGAATCCTGGGTTAAAAGTTATTTTGTTTTAGGAGGATACAGGTCAATGACTACCCTCATTCAGCTGGAAAAGTTTCAGCAGAGAGATCAGCAGTTATTCTAATATTCTTCCCATTGTAGGTTATGGTTTTCTTGCGTCTGGATGCTTGCAGAATTTTCTCCTTCATATTAACTTTGGCAAAGTTAATTATCATGTGCCTGGGAGATGCTTTAGTTGGATTGAATCATGCTGGGGTTCTGAAATAGTCTGCTATCTGAATTTCAGAATCTCTTGCCATGTTTGGGATGTTCTCCTCGATTATCTCTTGGAGTAGAGCCTCTGAGCCTTTCAAAGCAACCTTGTCACCTTCAGGAATTACTCTAAGGTGAACTTTTTTTTTTTTTTTTAATTATCCCAAAGCTGTCAGAGAGAATAATCTGTTTTTGTTCTTCACTTCCTCTTTCAACTTTTGGGAGCATTCAAAAGCTTTGTCTTCAATGTCAGAAATCCTTTCTTCTGCCTGCTCCATTCTGTTAGTGAGGGATTCTATTGTATTTCTCATATCTTAGAGGCCTGCAAATTCTTTTCTCAATATGTCAAAATCCTTGGTGATTTTGTCTTTGAATTAATTGAATTCTTGAGACAACTTTTGAATTCTTCCTAGAATTTCTAATTCCAACTTTATTTCCATTCAGTTAATATTACTGGCCCTCCAAATTCTCAACTTGGTTTCTGACATCTCAGCCACGTGTTTATGAATGGGATCTTTTGGTATGTCCACCTTGTCATTCCTTGGGGACGTTGATCTTCTCTGATTATTCATGTTGCCAAAGTATTTCCACTGATTCTGACCCATGATTGTTTTTCACCTTTTGGCTAGATGAGGAGGTAAGAGGAAATTTGATTGGGGGATCCTGGAGTTGTGATTAACCAGCCTTTTCCCCAACAGCTGGGTCTGGTAATGGCCACTTTCCCCCTACAGCTTTGCAAAGGACCTGTACAGTACTACAGCCTGAGACACTGGGGACCTGCTTGTTGTGGTGGGGCTAGGTAGCACTGTCTTGTATTAAGCTAGTCTCTGTCCAATCCTAGTGAATCAGTAACTCTGGGCTGAAGTCTCAGCTCTGGGGAAACACAAGTAACTAAGACACCCTGCCCCACACAGGCAACAACTGGAAAAGGAAAATTAAACCTTCCCACAACAAACCACCCAGGGTACCACATTGGATAGTCCTCAGGTGACTGGCCCAGGTCAAGAGTTCCAAATCAATTGTCCCAGTCAGCACCCAGTCTCCAGTGGGAGAGTTCAAAATGTCTCCAGTACCTAGATAGCAGGGGCCTCCTGGCAGCTCGAGTGTGGCTCACTCCAGTTCTCCATGGAGTCAGAAGAGCCCACCCAGCAAATGAGTTAGTCTGAGGAGGTTGATGCCTCCATCTCCACTTTTCCCCTCTGTCACACCCAGTCACTGGTAACCCCACAGAGCTGTGGCCCAGTTCCATCCAATGAGCAAACGTGCCAGGGCTTTGTACCTCCTTGAGTTACAGGGAGATCTATGTCTCTTCGGCCAGACTGCCGCACTCTGCTACCAGCTGGAAGCGGGAGTTGAAGCCTGATTACCTCAGGTGTTTAAAGGAAACTGGGGACTGTCACTCAATTCCAGCCCCACCCCACATTGATGTTGCTGCCACTTATATTCTCGTGGAACTTATATTTCTGTCCTGGTTGTATTCCACTCTGGGCCAGGTGGTGTTTGAGTTCATAGAAACTGTGACTCAGCCCCACCCTGTGCTACGGACATTGTGCCAATTCTCTCGGAGCTGACATCTCTGTCTCCAGTTAACTCTGTGTTGGGGCAGTCATGGTTAGCGCTCAGAATGGGCTCTCAGTTCCTTCCCCTCTTTAAGCTGATGCTGCTGCCACACCTGCTTTTGTCCCAGCTATGCTCCAATTGGAACCAGGTGCATCTTGGGCTCACAAAAGCAGCAATTCTGACTCAGTCCCGCCCTGGGAGTATGCCACCTTTTCATGTCTGTATTCTAGTCTCAGGCCCCACCACGCCTCACCAGGCAGGTACTGCCTCAGGAATACCCCTTGCTTATGAGGCCTATATTTCTGTGGCTGCCACCAGAGTAGAGGCCCGGCTTCCTCTGGTTGCTAAGAGAGATGGGAAGTGTTTTTCCATAATATCACCTGTGGTGTGAGCCCTATTTTTCCCACCTCTGCCACCACTGCTTCTGTTGTGCTGTGCCGCAAGGCACCATTTCTTCCTCTCCCATATGGCTTCCTCGCACCACAGTCCCCGCTTTACACCTGGGCTGCTGATTCAGCACAGACTTGTAACAGTCCACACCTTGCTCACACCTCTCAAGAAAATGCCCAAGGTTCTGGACTCTGTGGGGGACAGGCTTCCAGACCTCTGTGTGGGATTGGAGGAGACTGCTGGGAGTTCAGAATTGCGGGTAGAGCATATGTTTAGTTTTGTGACTGGCAGAAGAGTGCCATGGAACACTAGTGGGTCCTTTCTGGGGAAGAAGCTCTGGGGTTAGTGGCTCTCTCCCATGGAATAGAAAAAGAAGAGATCTGAACTTCACTTGCTTGTTCTCATGGGGGAGGGGACTCCCGTCGGCTTTGTGATGGGTTTTGTACCTAGTGCTTGTTTCCCTGGGGTCACAGCTCTCCTCAGCAGGGTTGATGTGTGCTCTTCAATATTCTCTCTTGGCTCAGCTCCAAACCATCAGCCTATGTGACACACTTCTGTCCTTTAGCTCTCCTTTTGGACGGGAGCCTCTGTGGAAAGCTGGCTCCAGTTGGCCATCTTGCCTCCTCCCCCCTGAAATTTTAAATAGCAAACCAAACATAATTCTAACTACCCATGATTAATAAAGAAATGAAAATTAGTACTTTCGGGCTCAAAGTTTCTATGAATACATTTTTACACTGATGAATTTAAGGAAGTATCAATTCTAGTCATTTGCTTTTATCCCCCAGAACAATAAAAGAAAATTTTCCTTTGTTGAACTACCCTTACCACACGTTTTATACTCTTAGTTTCTTTTACATTTCAATCAATGCCTTATAAAAAAAATCCAACTTAGCAACTTTTAAAAATATAAAAACCATATGCATTAAACTTATTTACTAATGTGGTGAACCTTCACCATTTTGAATGTTAGGAGGTATTCAAATTGCATATAAGTTAACAAGTTTGATCTTTGGATACATTACATAAATAGTAAGAAATTCTATTAATCCTTATAAAAAAGAAGCTCCAAGAGTAACTCAAAAGAAAAAATAAAGAAAAAATCCTAAGTGACCTCATAATCCCTTTTAGTTGGTTTGCAAAATATTTAGTGCCAAAATATGAAAGTAAAGTGAATATGATTATCTCAGTAAAATCACCACAAAATGATATGGGTTATCTGTCACATTCAAAATTGTGATTTTCTAAATGTTGGCTAGTGTGCTAATCAGGAGGTCTTGTTAGAAGATTTAAGATGATTTTGGTTACCAGTGAAGTTAGAATGAAACACAACAATTTCCAATGTTTTAAAGAACAAAACACAAATTTTAAATATCTTGTGAAAGAATGATCTTTTAATTTATAAGTTCTGCTTTGGGGAATTTTGGATGTGACTGTATTTTCTAAATGAATAATAACTAACATAAATTTATACATACTTCTAAGTTACAATGTGACATATGTTCTAATCTTTTTATTAAGTAAATTATTTTATATAGAAACTTCAAAGATGTATGTCAGTTTACTGACAGTTGTTAACATTGGGTCACAGATAAATGATTTTTATTCTTCTTCTTCCACTTATGTCTACTTCCAAATTTAGTTCTTTAGCAGTTAACTCAAAGTCTTCATATTATCAGAAAGGTAGGCACAAATACTTTGCTCCTACATCATCTAACTTTAATTAACTAACAATTTTGTCACAAATAACACAGAAATAAAGTCCAATGAATACAAGATGCTGATGTTTTATGAAACAAAATGGGACTCACTATTAAATGTTCTTATATGTACGTGGTACTCTTTGTTGAGAGTAACACTTGTAACCACAGAACAGAGGAATAATCAAGTTCACAGGCTTACCTAGGTTCATTTCAGCTTGTGGTTAGCAGCTTCTAACTTGGTGATGATCATAAAAATTGTAAGTGAAAACATTTAAATTTTTTTCTAAATTTCCAATTTGTCAACAGAAAACTTAGCTTATACCCTGTTTAAAAATGAAACTAAAGTTATATGTCTCAGAATGAAATGTGATCAAAATTTAACCAATCTGTTTACTGTCCTTCCAAATTATGTCTTTTATTTAGAATTGATAATAATACAGGGTGGCCACCCTGTACATGTGTTTAACAGTAGTATTTATGCATAAGATATTCTTTTCCGTTGTTGTCTCTGATTTTGGGCTTCCCAGTTATGCTGGCATGTGTCAGAGATGTGATTTGTCCTTGAGGTCTACTCCAGGAAGGAATGAGACTTTGTGTGCCACTGTCCAGAACACTTAAGCCATAGGGTTTGTCCCTGTCCACTGAAAGTCCTACCTAAGTCCTGCCAAGCTAATGTGGAATTTACTTGTGTAAATATGTATTTTTTTAAAAATCACTGAAATAAATAGCTTATCTTCTGATCACAGTTCTCAAAAAAAGAGAGAGAAATTTCAAATGTAATTTGAATATAAAACAATAACCACAAACAGGTTAAATTTACAAGCAGGACAAATGGTGAAGTTAGCCCAGTGGAGTTTATCTTCCAACAAGGGAGGAGGAGGGGGAGGAAGCAGAATGAGGAGAAGGAGGAATCTCCACAGAGCTGTCACCAACCCTCTTAACGGATGGACCTGGGTGAATTCTCTGTGACTAACGATAGACTCTTACAGCGAGCTATCTAGAAGTCCTTACCGGTATGACAAAAATGGGATCAGGGTGCGTGTGGGACTCCACTGCCAGCTACAAGCACCTGCAGCTGTAACCTGTGCTCCTTTGGCTTTGCATGGGGAAGCCCCACTGCAGTAAGACAGCTGTGACCACGGGAAGCACTTTATCCTAGGTCAGGTCTTTACTCAAGAGAAGGAGGAACTAGTCCCAACAGCTCTGCAGTTCACACATTTGGGTTCCAACTGAACACTCATCTCTGAAAACAAACAGTGGTGGAGTCCCATAAACCTCGGTAGGTTGCTCAAGAATGGGAAGACAGACAGAGCTGAACAGACAATGAGCCTGCTGTGGCCCCCTGGGTGGCCCGACTGGGGCAATTCTTCTTAACTTTACACCCTGCTCAGAATTCACCTTGTTCATTGGGAAAGCTGAAGAGTTAACAGAAAAACTGTAATGATAAATGGAATAATTATTCCCTCACAAAAGAAGGTGGGAGGCACATAGAAATTAAATCAAACCACGATATTTTCTAGTACATTCTGCTTTTATTTACTTTTTTTTTTTTTTTTTGGACACAGAGTCTCACCACTTTGTCTCCCTAGGTAGAATGCCATGGTGTCGTAGCTCACAGCAAGCTCAAAGTCTTGGGCTCAAGGGATTCTCTTGCCTCAACCTCCCAAGTAGCTGAGACTACAGGTGCTGGCCACAACATCCAGCTATTTTTAAAGACAAGGCCTCCATCTGGCTCAGGCTGGTTTCAAAACTGTGAGCTCAGGTGATTCACCTGCCTTGGCCTCCCACAGTGCTAGGATTACAGGTGTGAGCCACTGCACCAAGCCTTTTATTTTCTTTTTAAAAATGTATCGTAATTCTCGGGCAGCACCTGTGGCTCAAAGGAGTAGGGCACCGGCCCCATATACCGGAGGTGGCAGGTTCAAACCTGGCCAGGCCAAAAAAAAAAACTGCAAAAAAATAAAAAAAAAATATCATAATTCTCTAATATATACTTAGACTCTCATTTCTAGAATGCATAAAAAGATTAAAAGATTATTTCTCTGGTCTCCAAGATATGAGCCTTGTAAATTTAGGAGCCAAGTCACACTGCTGTTCCAAGCTCACCACTGCTCTCAAACACTGGTAGGTGAATTGTGATGGTGAAGGGCTCATGTTTTAATTGCACTTGTCACATTCCAGCCAAATGAAGCTCGAGTGGAGGCTTTTGGAATACTCCTGATACCTAAGCTGAGAGCTGGAAATATGCTTGCCCCGGGAACGCGTCTGAGAAGGGCTGGGGTGGAGCCGGTGGCCGAACCGGGCCTGATGAAGTATGGAGTTCAGACACCAAGCCGACAGGTGCGCTCGGAGTCTGCTTCTATTTTGGAAGCGTAGAAGGAGGCGGCCTTGGGAGGCCGTATCTCACATTCACAATTGATCGTGCTAAAATGACTTGCAGTATTAATTCACACTAATGCCGAGCTCCTGAGCGGCAGGACACGCAGCTGTCACCTGGCACTGTACTCAACTCAGCAGGCTGCGCACGTCTGAGAGTTGGGAGGAGAAACTGTGCTTCAGCTGGAAATAAAAGTGAACTTCAGAAAAGAATCTGTGTCTTAGAAACACAGTCTTTTAAAAAATGATTTCTTCATGGACTGGGAAAGAAATAGTCCAGGAGACAGAGAGAGCAATAAAGCGCCTTGTCCTAGCGCTGGCGGGGCTGCCCTTGCGGTCTCTGGCCAGCTCGGCTCACAGCGGCGTTGGGGCTGCTCTGCCCGCTGTGATGACACCCTCCTCCCTGCCAAGCCCTCGCCTCTCTAGCTTCTCCGTGGGGATGAACACAGGCCAGAGGAAGGTGGCCAAGGGCAGCAGGCTGTCAGCTGCCGAAAAACAGTGCTGTTGTCCCAGGGCCCAGGTGAGGCTGGAGAGTCTCTTGAAATTAGCAAAGAGGAGGCAGATATGCACAGAGGGTGGCCATGAGCCAAGACGCAGAGTTTTCTGGTCTCTCAGAAGGCTTCTGCACATGATAACATGTTGTTGATCTATCCCCCAATTTACAAATTGGAGATCTAGTAAGATCCAAAATTGTCATAAAGAAAACAGTAGCATCTCCCCACCCCCAAAATTTAAAAATCCAGAATATGATGCTTTAATTAAAATGAAACTCACAAAATTTCAGACCCTGAAATATCTCTTCATTATATGAGCATTGCTTCATTTCACTGGAGGAAGTAGACTTTTGGCATATAACGCACATTTGTTCTGGACTTGCTAAGATGCAAGTTAAATTTCTGTCATTAGCTCTGTACTTAAAGAAACCCAGTGGTACAGTCTGAGGATAGAATGTTTAATGGACTCATTATTCTTACATTTCTCATTACATTCTTACATTACTCATAATTCTATCCTTACATTTGTTCCTTCACTCTAGCAATATTTATTGTGTGCTTATTATGTTTCAAGCATTTTTTAAAGTTTTTCTATTTTTTTTATTAAATCATCACTGTATACATTCATGCAGAGTTTCAGGCATCTTTTAAGCCCTTGGAGATTGGTGAACATTAGCATCAGAGTCTTTGCAGTCAAGAAGCTTAAATTCTAGTGTCAACAAGAATAGGAGAAGTAGACAATGGGAAAACACCCCGATCATAAGTAAAAACTATGAAAGATAATATATGTATTATTATATTATGTGCATATCAGAGTGCCCAGGGTTTAGGGAGTGAAGCGGATGGTGACTGAGGAGACACCTCTACAGAGGGCTCAGTGAACATCAGCAGTAAGGGACAGGTGGCAGGAACCCCAGGGACAGTGAGGGAGGAGAAGGGAGTTCCCTGTGAATACCCCGAGAGGACACTGTACTTGGTATATACAAAAAGAACAGCCAGGAGGCCACTGTAACTGGCATGAGGTGGGGAGAGGGTGGGATCAAAGACCAGCTCCTGGGGACCGAGTAGCCACAGTGAGGAGTGTGGCTTCTGCCCCAGGGACATGGAAGGCCATGCAGTGTTCTCAGCCAAGGAGTTCTGTGGCCTGATTTCAGAGGTGGAAGTGCCCCTCCATGTGCCACCAGCTGAGGCGGTCTGGGGCACAGTGAGGCAATGCATCAGGACCACTGCTGTGACCCAGATGAGCCACTGTGGTGGCCAAACACGGGGTGTGGCAGAGTCTATAGAAGTGGGCGTTTCTGGTTCTGCTTTGAGGGCAGAGCCAACAAGATTTGCCAATGGATTGAATATGGGAGACAAGAAGGTAAAAAACAAAAACAAAGAAAAAAAGAAAGGAATATGATTTATTATTCAGAGTGATCGATTGTGGAATTTCCAGAATCTTCAGTGGCATGTTAAGAAAGACTAATCTTCTCTCTCATCAAGTGGTGGGTCCATGTCATCCCCTTCATGGTCACCTGGTCATCTGATGCTTTGAAGAATATTTAATTATAACTATTTCTTTTATTGAGACAGAGCCTCACTCTGTCTCCTGGGATAGAGTGCCATGGCATCATCCTAGCTCACAGCAACCTCAAACTCCTGGCCTCAAGTGATCCTCCTGCCTCAGCCTCCCAAGTAGCAGGGACAACAGGTTCCTTCAACAATGCTCAGCTAATTCTTCTGTTTTCAGTAGAGACGGGATCTTGCTTTTGCTCAGGCTGGTCTCTAACTCCTGACCTCAAGGGATTCTCCTTCCTTGCCCTCCCAGAGTGTTGGGGTTACAGGCCTACACTGCTGGACCCAGCCAGCAATCTTTAAAGTTTTAAACACCACTGCCATAAACCTCCTTGAACATGAGTCTTTCCCCAGTTTATTTGCCTTAGCAAAAAGCCTGTAAGATTTTTATGTACATTGCCAAATCGCCTTCCCCAAAAGGTTTCCACCTTTCGCACCTCTCAGCAGACAAGAGTTAAGGCACATGGTTTTGTTAAGAGAAAATTAAGTTTCTCATATTCATTTAATGTGCATTTCCATCATCACAAAATATATATCCCATTTTCATATTATTTATAATTATATTTCCTCATTTATGAGTCATCTGTTCAAAATGAATTAAAAGTATTCAATATTTATCTCCTGTTTCGTACACGTAATTTAATCCCAGTTTAAAATGGTAATTCTTCACTAGGCATTGGCTTGCCCAATGCATTTATACTGTCCCTTAGAGTCAAACTGGGAATCAGTGACCAACGTCACATCCTTGATAAGTTGCAAATTTAGTCTTTAATTTGGCTTAATTTGTTTTTCTTTTCCAAGTGCTCAATCTGAAATAGCAAAATGTTAATGGAGTCTGAATAAGAAGGATGCCACGGTCCCCTGCCTTTCCGTGATGTTGGTGGTGGAAGGTGGAGCCTTCTGGGCTTCTCAGGAGGGCGCCCCGGTCAGCTGGGGACAGAGCTGGACCACACACCAGAGCTGGAGGGACACGGAACTGGGCGCTGAGTGCTCTGAAAGACAGGCAGGGGCATAGCGCCTGCACTGCCCGCTTATCTCTGTGCTTTCCAGGACAGCTTGCTCCAGGAAGGCCACGTGGTCATCATTTTTCACGGCCACATTGACACAACAAGGTGTTTTGAAGAGAAATTAGGGCTTAGTTAATGTCATCCTGCTAATAAACTAGATCTGTGAGCTGAGGCCTGTTGTCCCAGAATAGAGTTGGCCACAGGCTGTGTCCCAGCCTGGACACACTGCCCACTCTTCTCTGCCTGCCAGAGCAGTGGCTATGAGCCAGGCACCTCGCCCCACACTGACTGACAGGCGCCCGGACACTTCCGCACCCGCTCTTTGTTAAGTGATCTGAACAAGGCATGCAGGACAGCCTTTAATGAACTACAGGCAATGAAAAGTCAGTTTTCTGTCGAATGGCAGTGGGGAATCCTGGGAAAGTGTGGGTTAGACTTTAGCTTTAGGGCAGGTTGACACCTCGGGGATCTGTGGGCAACAGCCAGGTTCCTGAACCACCCTGCAGTGCCTACAGTGCCTGCGGGACCCCCAGGTCAGGAGTGTTGGACAGCGTAGGGCCGTGGGTCACAGGCTGGAAAAGCCCCCCAGGGGGAAACTGCTGAAGGGTTCAGATGTAGATTAGAGCACAGAACAGGGAAGGCCCAGTTACCTTGAGGCCTTGTCACCTTTCTTTTTGCTTTATAGTTTATGATAATCTCTTCTTTCCTCAGTTCACTGATGTTGCAAAACTTCTATGTTTCCGTCTAAGGACAATGAACTTTGCATGTCTGTGCCTGTCTCCCCTACGCGGCTCTTCCCTCATTCAGTGAAAGGCCCCTCAGGATTCTGTTCCCAGCAGCACCTCTTTGCTACAGCTTGGCAGGTAAATGTGGCTTAACTTGCTCACTTCTTGAAGCCTCAGAGGTTATTTCTTTGAAAATAACTTAGAGTGAAGTTTACTTTTCGTGCCAGCCTCTCCCCCTTTCATCCCTAAGAGCAGAATGACAACAAGCAAGTGAAAAAGTAAGACTGAATTCCGACGCAGTCCTTCACTGACTTTCTTCCACCTGAGCCCACGTCAGGACCACATGGAGACTGGACTTTACGTGGGGAAGGAGAGCGCTATTTTTGAAGGCAAAAGACCTGCCTCGTGCTACAACACCCTCCTCCCTCAGGCTGCCTCTATGTTGAGACTTAGCATTAGAGAAAGTTTCTTTCGTGTTTCAAATTTTAACTGTCAGTTGTCTTCATGTAAAACAAGAGAAATAAAAAACCTAGACTTGACAGTTTACCAGCAAGCAATGTGAGAACTAAGAGGCAACTAGGACAATGAACATGTCAGTTCTGATAATAAAAATGAAAAACTTACTTGCACATGAAGTACTTTTTTTTTTTTTTTTTTTTTGCAGTTTTTGGCCAGGCCTGGGTTTGAACCCACCACCTCTGGTATATGGGGCCGGCGCCCTACTCCTTTGAGCCACAGGCGCCATCCACGAAGTACAATTTTTAGAAAAAAGCACAGGCTTTAGGCTATAGCGAGGGGCGCTGGGTGTTTAGGCTAGAGGCCAAAGGCTAGTTTGGTCTTCGTGTGTGCGTTTCTCATCTGAATAAACTGTGTGTCAAGTAAAAGTCCTGTAGAAAATCCCTTCTTGAAGATGTTATTCCCCCGATTACCACTGTGGCTTGTTCAGAGAAGGTGAGTTGACAGGGAAGAGCCCGGACAGGTAGGTTAAGAAAACCCAGGCTCCCTCCCCCCTCTACATGTTCTTAGGCAAAGGAAATCAACCTCAGACGTTAAGTGGTTGATAGCTTTTCACTTTAATTAATTTCCACTTTAAAAAGACCTGTCTTGTATCCAAAAGGATCTCTAATAAATGCTGGATCAGGAATTAAGGTTCACTAGAACTGAAGACCTTCAGGATTTGTGGAGTATAATAGTCGAAGGACTGAGGAGGAAAGTGGGAGTTCCTTGAAGAGGCGAGGTAGAGCATTACCAGGAAAACAATGAGCTGGGCTGTGTAGAGCAAGTAAGATGGAATCACTCTGCAAACAAAGAGTGTGTTTCCAGAAGAAGGATTCTGGGTTTTTTTTTAATGTTGTGATAATTTTAGATTTACCTAAGAGTTTTGAAGATAATATAGTTTCTATACACCCTCCACTCAGCTTCCCCAACTGTCAATATCTTATATTTCTATGATGCATTTATTGAAACTAAAAAACTAATCACGGTACAATGCCATTAACTAAACTACAACTTTGTTCATATTTCTCTAGTTTTCCCAACAATGTTCTATTTTCTCGTCCAGGACCAATTCAGGATGTCGCATTGCATTTAATCATCGTACTTCTTCAGTCTCCGTTAGGCTGTGACAATTAGTCCAACTTTCAGATAGAACCTAAAGTTAAAACTCTCATAATCTAAGTAATGTGGGTACTTCCACAGTATAGAACCCATTCTATGGGTAACAAAACTGTTCTTTACAAATATCAAGTGAATATTGAGGGTCCCATTTTGCTAGAACTAGGACTAGAACTCACAGCTGACTACTCAACCAGGGATCACGCTTCTGTGCCACATTTATATTTTTTCTCTTCTTTTTTGACTCGTTTCCATCTCCTCTCTCCTGTTGTTTGATAATTTTCCTCCATCTGCTCACTTTCTCTCCCTTTCTTATTTCCTCCCTGCCACACAGGATGAGCAGGCTGGACAGGAGAAGAAATGACACCTTCTGTTTTATTCTATGTCCTATCATAGGCTGCTCTTGTCTAATCTCAAACAGACTGGACTAGCAAAAACTATGGAAAAAGATTGCTGGGGGTAGGGACGAGCTTTGATTTTCAGTGTAAGGAAGAGAGGACATTTTTCTCAGGCCAGCGAAGGCTTCAGGCCAGATGACTTTCAATCATAAAGAATTTTCTTTCACCACTGGTCTCACATCTCCTTCCCCCCAACCCCATGTGCTTGTGCCTTTATTGATTTTGGCTCAGAGTTTTCCATCTCAAGGTAGATGAAAGGCAATAAATTGCTGCTCCCCACCTGGAGGGCTAGACTGTAACTACGTCCTGGGGAAGAATTACATATTTCCAAGAGGACCATCGACAGCCAAAGTGCCATGATACATGTGGCTTTGTACTATATGAGGATATAAATCATGCTTCACACCCAGTCCTGTCTGTTTAATAGTTGTTATTTAAAAAGGGCTCTGCTTATCCTTGCAGTCTGTAGTCAATAGCACTTCCCTTCCTGAAACAAATTTCCTCTAAACTTGAGATTGTGGAATCACTATGAGCTCTGATGATGAATGCAGCTCAGAAACAAAGCCTGAACCAGGAACGAGTTCTGAAAGGCTCTTAGTACAAGGCTAAATGAAGTTAGAGACCCAAACCCTCACACCAGAAACATACTTGTCAGAAGTTATGGGGGTCTGTGATATGGGACAGTAGGCATTATTTTGGCAGGATGTATAGATGACATCATTTTTCATGCCTGAGTCAGCTTCTTCCCATTTTCCATTCTCTACTCCTTAGCCTATGATAGACATGTCACCAGATGCTACTAGAGCAATAGGAGAAGCAAGTTCCTACAGAAGATGAAAAGTGTGCTGGAGAGCAGTGGTCAGGAAGGAGTACATCCTCTTTTGAGAATAAGCCCTTAGAACTAATCCAGTTGCATCTCTTCCTGGAAAGAAGAGGAAAGAGATGTCCTCGGGGGTACTGGGTTGTACCAGGGCAGCCATTGCCAGAAGCAGAGTCTGAAGGAGGACCAGAGTCTGTAAGACATTGATTTCCCCTCTCTGGGAATTGTAACACTATAATACTCCAGAGGTCACACTTACTTCAACCTCAGCCCAATGAGATCTTAAATTGGGCACCTGCCAGAAAGTAGCAGAAAGTAGAGCAAAAACAAAGGCACTCTTAATTATATTAGTCCTGTGCCTCCTCTCCAACTCGAAGTATGTATTAGTATGTCTTTTAGCAGAAAGGCAAATTGTTTTACTCCAGGTTATACAGATACTTAATAGGACTAGGTCTTGTGAGTTTAAGCAGTGCTTATCTTGCTTAAATTTTGTCTCTCTAATGTACCATCCACATATTATTACCTACGAGCTCCACGAGGAACACAATAATGTCTGTTTGGATCATTGCTATTTCTTTAGTATCAAAAACGATTATTGATATTTTCCTTAGTAGGCCATCTCACTTCTACATGGTTTGTGTGCCCATAGGATCCATATCTAATTTTCTGAGTACACACTAAATGTCTTAAGTTTCTGGATCAACTTTAGTTTACTCTGTACTATGTCTCTAACTCATGGTAGAGTGCACCATCCATGGTAAGCATACAATGTAATTTGGTGAGATGAATAAGAAAAAGAATATTATGTTTCCAGACAGAATACTTACATTTTAAATCTGGCTTTAACAAACATTATGCATCCTTGAGTAAGTCAAATGGTATCTCAGTGTTTAGTTTTCTCATCTGTAACCCCACATAGCAACAGCCTGTCAACAAATCTTTTCTAACATCAACTCCTAGGAGGCAGGTGCTATGATTGAAGTTACAGATGGAATTTTAAAAAGATAACACCTGCTCTTAGCCTCAAGGAATTTTGTCATCACAATTATTTTGCAGAATGGTTATGAAGATCAAATGAGATCATTCATTCATTCACTCAAGAAATATTTATTAAATACCCACAGTTGTTTGAGGCATTGTCCCATACGCTGGGAATACAATAAGCAACAGAGCCAAGTCCTCACCCTCCTGGGACTTACATTTTAATGGGAAAGGCAGGCAAGCAAGTAATAGAGAGATAGGTGGAAGAACTAGAAAAAATATTATAGCATATTAACTACAGTTCATTACAGCCCCTCCTTTCAAGAGAGGGAGTCCCTTTCCCACCTCTTATGTCACTAATTATCAGGGAAATACAAATGTAAGCCACAGTGAGATGCCACCTTACACCTGATAGAAGTCCTTTTATTAAAAAGTTCAAAGAAATAGATGCTAGCATGAATGCAGAGAGAAGGGAACACTTGCACAGTGTTGGTGGGATTGCAAATTAGTACACCCTCTATGGAAAACAGTATGGAGTTTCCACAAAGAACTAAAAGTAGCCTTACTGTTTGATTCAGAAATCTGGATATCCACCTGGAGGAAAGAAAGTCATTTTATCAAAAAGACACCTGCACTCACTCAACTGTTTATCACAGTGAAATTCACAATAGCAAAGATGCAGAATCAATCCAAGGGCACATCAGTTCATTAGTGGGTTAGCAAAATGTGGCTTATGTAAACCATGGAGTACTACTCAGCCACGAAAAGGATGAATTAATGGTTTTTCCAGCAAGTTGAATGGACTTGGAAACAATTATCAGAAGTGAAGCATTTAATATCTAAAGAATGGAAAAACAAAAACTGCATGTACACATTATTAAATTGGAACTAACCAAGGAGCACACATGTGCACAGAGGGCAGTAAAACTCAGTGGAAATCAAGTTGGGGGGGAGGGGCCCAAACCTAACAGGTACAATGAACACTGAGCAGTGGGCACACTGACAGTCAGGACTGAAATTTATGTGAACCAGCTTGATGAAAGTATTTCAGAATGTGTGTGAAACACTACACTGTACCCCATGTTTGTATTGATGTATGCAGCTATCATTTAATTAAAAAAATTACAAAAAAAAAATAAAGCCCTTATATTTAAAAAAAAAAACAAATGATCAAAGTTACATTTCTTTATTATTAAAATTACACTTAAATAATAAAAAAAAAGTCAGCCGCACCAGTGAATATGGATCTATTTTAAAATTCTTTTACAAAATTATTTTTTAAGTGGCAAAAATGTATACACTTATGGTGCTCATGATGTTTGTATATGTGTGTACATCGTACAGTGGCTAAATCAAGCTATTTCACATATGCATTATTTCATAGACCTATCTTTTTTTTTAATTTTTGGTGAAAATATTTAAAATCTACACCCAGTAACTTTTAAATGTACCAAGGATGTTCAGAAAGTATACAGCCATGTAACATGAAACATAAGACATCCTGTTATTTACTGTAGATGCCGTAATGTTCAATGGTTCTCTTGAACTTACTCCTCCTAACGAAAATTTTACATCCTTCAACCAACATCATACCAAATGAGGAAGCTTCTGCAAACCACCGTTTTATTCTCTGTTTCTGTGAGTTTGACTTTTCTAGATTCCACATATAAAAATGAGATTGTGTGGAATTCATCTTTCTGTGCCTCGCCTGTTTCACTCAATATAATATCCTCCATGTTGCTGCAGGTTGTCACATGATTTGCTTCCTTTAAAAAGTTGAATAGTATTCCACTAAGTATATACAACTCTCTCTCTCTCTTTTTTTTTTTTATCCATTCATCCACTGATGGGCACTAAGGTTGGTTCCACATCCTGGCTATAGTCAATAACACTGCAAGGAACACGGGTGTGCAGATATCTCTTAGACATACTGATTCATACCCTTTGGACAGACTCTACCCAGTACAGGTAATGCTGCCTTGTAAGGTAGTTCTCATATTAAGAGAGTGTGAAGGTAGAACCCAGGACAAGAAAGAAAATAAATGGTAACAGCAGCATTTCCCTTCTTTTTCCTGAAAGTCACCTATAGGGAGTCAAAATTACCCTTAGGTGGCTGTCCTTAAATTCTCTTTCTCCTCTCAGTCTTCCCCACTGGCTTATCCATGCCATCCTGGTGGTGGGCCCAAGGCCAAGACCAGGTCCACTGTGATTTGGAGATAATGGGAGAGTCTAAGTGTGATTGGAGTTAGAGCACTCAGACTCTTCTGCATGGAATGTGTAAAATTATAGGTGGTTCTAGTTTTAAATTTTTTAGGAACTGCCACACTGTGTTCCATAGGGTCTGTACTACATTATATTTCTATAAACCATGTACAGAGTTTCCTTTTCTCCACAATCCTATCAGCACTTGTTGCCTTTTGTCTTTTTGGTAATAGCTTGCTAACATTTTAAAATAGAAAAATTTCATATAAACTCTATCCAAAAATGAGTTTGCCTTTAATGGTAGGAGCTCTAATGCCCAATGCACCCTTTTTATGTTTACATGGATGGAGCTGGAACATATTCTTCTTAGCAAAGTTTCTCAAGAATGGAAGAAAAAGTATCCAATGTACTCAGCCCTACTATGAAATCAATTTATAGGCATCCACACTTCCATATGAATGCTATAACCCAATATAGCCCCAGGTGAAGGGGAAAGGAGAGAGGGAGGGAAGATGGGTGGAGGGAGGGTAATTGGTGGGACCACACCTATGGTGCCTTTTACAAAGGTACATGTTAAACCTACTAAGTGTAGAATATAAATGTCTTAACACAATAACTAAGAAAATGTGGTGAAGGCTATGTTAACCAGTTTGATGAAAGTATTTCAAATTGTATATAAAACCAGCACATTGTACACCATAATTGTGATAATTTACACAGCTATGATTTAAAAAAAAAAAAAAAGAATCATAGGCTATCTAGCTCAAATTTCTGAATCAAATGGGGTTATTGTTGTTGTTTTTGTTTATTTACTTATTTTTAGTTTTTAAACAGGAATGTCTATGGAAACTAAATAATATGGCCTTTTCTTAAAATATGTAAAGTTTATGCACAGAAACAAATTTTTAAAAACCTGCAATTTTACTAATAAACAAGGAAAGAATTCATAGAATACAGAAATAGCATATGACTTGAGAGTTTAAGGTTAATTTACGACATAATTTTATTTTTTTGTATGTGAAAAAACAGTACAGCATATAATAGCCTTTTTCTTTTTTTTGAGACAGAGTCTTATTCTGTGTCCCTGAGTAGAGTGCTGTGGCATCATAGCTCACAGCAATCTCAAACTCTTGGCCTCCAGCAACCCTCTTACCTCAGCTTCCAGAGTAGCTGGAACTACAACTACCCACCACCATGCCCATCTAGCTTTTCTATTTTTAGTAAAGACGGGTCTCACTCTTGCTCAGGCTGGTCTCAAACTCTTGAGCTCTGGCAATCTACCCACCTCAGCCTCCCAGAGTGCTGAGATTACAGGCCTGAGCCACGGCACCAGGCTCCCATACACAATCTTTTAAAACACAGTTTCAGGAATGGTAAGTGAAAAGATTCAGTTCTAATTGTAATATCCTAGTAGTTCTCTTAGGGAAAGTTTAGTGGTAATTCAACTTGCTCATACTAACTTAGGCAAAAAATGGGAATTTATTGGAATAATTTAGGGGCATTTCATTAAACACACAAGAAATACAGCTGGGCCTTGGGACATGAAGCCGAACAAGTGTAGTCAGTTTCTGGAAAGCTTTGTTTTGAGCCTCTGCCTCAGTGTGGGCTCTGTCAGTCTGTCTATGGTTTCATTCCCCGACTGCACAGTGCCCAATAAGGCCTAAATAGAATTCTGCATTCCAGTTGCAAATTCCCACAGAAGCTTACTGTTCCATCCTGGGTCAGAGGTATGCCGGGAGAAGGTTCAAGTCCCACAAACTTGTGGGGAGGGAGCTTTGCAGTGTAAGTGAATAAGTTTAATTAAGGGTCATGGGTCCAGAGAGGGAC
This sequence comes from Galago senegalensis, assembly GCA_963575145.1. Taxonomy (NCBI): domain Eukaryota; kingdom Metazoa; phylum Chordata; class Mammalia; order Primates; family Galagidae; genus Galago; species Galago senegalensis. Next base: position 19,953 of record CAUYTI010124984.1, on the reverse strand, counting down.
AATTGACTTCTTTTGTTGTATATAGGAATTTTAATATTTTATAAAGAATGTGCCTGGCTCGATGTTTTGAACTGAGTTTTAAACAAAAGTAAAAAGAAATTATGAAGTGGCTAAGGATATTCATTTTGAGTTGTCATAGTTTGACTTTCTGGAAGTTGGTAAAATGTATTTGAAACATTTTAGAATTCAGGACATTTTTCTCTCTTCTTAAATTCAGAAATAGGTGAGTTTTTATCATCTGTGTATGGGCGGTAAGGGAAAGAAGAGAAGAAAGAGGGGGGAGAGGAGGGGAGGGTAGAAGAGAGAAGAGAAGAGATGAGGGGAGGGGAGGGAAGGGGGAAGGGGAGGGGAGAGGAGGGGAGGGGAGGAGAGGAGATTATATGTGTCTCATCTGGAAAGTATCATTTTCTCTTGTCTGGATAGTGAGAGCAGATTCTCAGCAATGAGGTACTTCTTGCCTGTGTATAATGAAGACTTCTGGGAATACAGTCTTTCATTCATAAGGTCTGACTTTTATCTGACTTCTATGTATATCTCGGTCCCAGACCTATGGAAAAACCATATGAGATAAGAGAGCTCAAGAGCCAAAATTACCAAATCATTCCCTGTCTTTCGTATTGGGCAGTGACAGTGTGACTGTAAATATAGCCTATTTAGAAGGTTTTCGGCATCTTGGATTATTAAACATTTTTAACTAGCTCCACAGTGCATTAGGCTTAATAGTCTTACCCTTGATTTAAAAATAATTAAAGAAATAAAATCGTGTAATTGAAAGGTATTCAGTTCATATGCCTGTTTTTAATTTGTACTGAGATGATTCAAGCAGGATTTCTTAATACTCAGTTATAGCCAAGAAGATTTTGGACTTCTGTATCATTTCTAGAATAAGAAGTGGTGCCTTTTTTTTCAAGCAGATAATCTTAAACTCCTTTGCTTTAGCTCATGAGTGTGACTTTGGAGTGGGCTTCCCACTTGGCTAAACAAATAATCCTGTCCACAGAGGGCAATGTGAAATTAAACAAACCATATAAATTATGTGAAACTCCCATCAGGAAACCCAATAATATAATTCTATCCCTGGGAAATGTATGCGTGCAAATGGAATCATATAAACATCCGAGGAGCAAGTACAGGGGACACTATCTCCACCCTTCGTGACAATGCCCAACTTAAACCAAAGTTGTTTCAAAATAGTGCAGATAAACTACGGACAAATATCCCAGTTCCCATTTTCATATTTTCCCCCTGACTAGTGCTCAGTACTTTATTTATTTAACAAGAGCATTTATTTAACCAAATTTTGACCAGCAAACCAAATGAAGGAAGACCGCTACAAACTCATAGTTTCTGCTTCCCAGTAATTGCTAGGCAACACATTTTCCTATGTCAGTCTAATAGGGTTGATGTTCACTATTCACTGTAGTGCTAGAACAATTTTACTAATAAACTTAACTTGCTCATCTTTTGCCAAGTGAACAGACAGCTTCCACAAGCAAGATTACCAGATTCTAACAAAGGTGAAACTCAAGTCTTGAATTGAAACACAACTGTAGGATTGCAAAGCTTCCTGAGGTATCCCCTGACTGCCATCAAGGAGATAGAGATAACTCTGACTAATTTCTAAATCCATAATTAACATAACCATTAAGCCAAAGGCTAGCCTGGGGTCTAATATATTTCTCTTCTTTTTAAAAGACAAGATATTTCTAAAAAATATCACAATAGGACTTTAAGTGGCTTGAGCTAAATTCTATTTGACTTTATACATTTTCTTAAACCTTTTGGGCTTAATCATGATTACCCTGAAAGATAGCTAATCCATGAATTGTGCAGGGTTGGTAGCATCGAGACTGATCTCTGCCAGTCTTTCACATATTTTTTCACTCAAAAGCATTATGAGAAGAGGGCTACAAATGCTTTAGGCTTGTCACTAAACGAGATCTTTTGTCTTATCCCTGTGGTCTGTCTGCTCTAATCCTTTATGTTAATAAATGCAGTCAGAGAAAAATTGAAGGTTAGAATTATTTAGTTAGAATTTTTTTTGTTTTTTTTTTTTTTATTGTTGTTTTGTTTTGATACAGAATCTCATTCTGTTGTCCTGGGTAGAGTCCTATGGCATCATCATAGCTTATAGCAACCTCAAACTCTTGAACTCAAGCAACCCTCATGTCTTGGCTTCCCAGGTAGCTGGAACTACACACTGCCACAACACCTGGCTAGTTTTTCTATTTTAGTGGAGATGAGGTCTCACCTTTGCTCAGGTTGGTCTTAAACTCCTGAGCACAAGCGATCCTCCTGCCTGAGCTTCCCAAAGTGCTGGGATTCCAGGCATGAGCCACAGTGACCTGCTGAGACGTTAATATTTTTAACAAAAGAATATCCAGTTTAAAGCTGGGTTTTACTAACTATACAAATTAGCACAAGATAATCTCAGTTAACATGTCGATTAATTACTTAGAACAATTAACACGAACTAGGTACGTTTGGAGAAAAATAACATAGTCCTGAATCTTGTGGAATTATAATCAGATGTATCATGACAGAAGTAAAAACATGGTGAAATTTTAAGAGCAGCATATGAAATGAGAAGGACAGAACTCTGAAGAAGCATTGTTATCGAAGTACCTAATTATGGGGTCACCCTTAGTTGGAGATGGAGGGCAAATTCCTCTTGGTTTGTTCTGTCTGCAGCCACTTCACAACACTGTGCAATCGTGAAGAATCTGACCTAAAAAGCACAAACCTTGGGCAATAGTCTTGGCTCCACTAGGAAATGACTGCATGTAAGAAAAATTATTTGCTCTTTTTTACCAACTTTGTCATTTGCTCTGGGAGTCAAGCGAGAAAGCCATTTTGAAGGCACAGTCCCTTACCATTTCTTTCTTTCTTTCTTTTTCTTTTTTTTTTATTAAGTCAAATACACATAGATCATGAATACATTTATGCATATGTGGGGTACAATGTGTTGATTTTTTGTATACAATCTGACATGGTTAGATCAAACCAATCAACATAGCTTTCACCTCATTTACTTGATTATTGTGCTAAGACATTTATGTTCTACACATGACAGATTTGACTTGTACCCTTGTTATAAGCTCCATAGGTGTGGTCCCACCTTTTACTCTCCCTCTGTCAAACCTCCCCACTCTCCTCCCTTCCCACTCCATTTGTTCCTTTTCTTTTCTTTTCCTTTCTTAACATTTATCCTATTTTACTGAGGAGAAACTGAGGCACAGGCAATATAATCATTGAATTGGGGTACAGAACATTACTGGAAGATCAGTCACCAGAGGCCCGTCTGCAGACATAGCCTTAACCTCTCAACTTTGGGGGCCTTTTTAGGCATCTGGGGACCCCAATACCTGCCATTGGCTCAGGTGCTTTCTTCTTAGGCATCTGGAGCTCAGAGGGGCACAAATTCTGGTCTGGGTCCCTCACTATGACACCATTAGCAGAGATGGGGTCCCTCAGAAGATAGGATGCACTACTTGGCGTGTCTCACTTAAACTCTGTCCAGTTCGGATGAATTTGGTCAAACTCTACCTGTGTGCCTTAATAGTTTGCAGAGTTCAGTTCCTTGTAGTCATAGGTTGAGTCCCCCATCATCTTGGTATCAACCAGGAATTGGACTCAGCTCCTACAGGACCTTCTCAGTCCCTGACCCATAACCTCCTCCATTTCAGCAAGAGAGAACCACCCTCAAGTGGAATCCCTCTCATGCTCCTGCTCTCTCCCCCCATTCATTTACTCGCTCAGGTCTCTGTCTTCCTCTTCTACTGCAGATGTGGTATTTATAGTGTGGTTCCTTCATTGTCTATCAGAGAAAGAGTAGTCCCAGTCCCACAATTACCACCATGAATGCTCCCCAGCAGATCTGTTCTCACACTTGAGCACTCCTGATTGTTTCAGTGGCTTTTTTTTTTTTTTTACCACCAGAAAGTAAGTCAAGTTAGGAAATGAAATCATGTCCATCCCTATCCCTAATGCCTGACTCATAGCCAATATCTTGTATGAATATGTCAGTGGCCTGGCTAACTGGATAAATGGGATGAATGACAGAAGAAATTTTAGAGGCTATCACTCTCAAACACTAATTCTGTTCTCTGGGGAAAATTGTCTGCACTGTGGCAGGACAATAGCCCATTCCTGTTGGAGGCACTTTATGTTCAAATGACAGATTGAGGATGAGGAGAGAGTGAAGGCCCAAGAGAGAAAGAAGAACACCATTTATTATCTCTGGGCCAAGCACTGTTTCCAGAATTGCAAGCAATCTTTACAACAACTAAGGAGCTAGATATTAGCACACATGTATGTCTGTGGAATTTGAAGTAGGAGAAGTTAAATAATTTGTATAATGTCATATAACAGTGATTCACAAGATTTGACTCCAGGGCTATGCCTTCTATCTCCATTTCCCAGATTGTGAAATGTGAGATGCTAGTGGTCCTTGCTGAGAACGTAACATGGGCTTCAATGCAGTGTCATTTATTCCTTCTCCTCTGCCGTTGGAGAATCACAATCATAGTGGTTTGTATTGTGGCAGATGTTACTGATTGCCTCCTTAAGGCCTTCATTATTTTATTTTTGTCGTGTCTCTTTCTCTGTCTAAAAAGATTGTTTAGAAGTAGAACAGAGAAAGAAAGAAGGAGGGAGGGGTGGGGCAGGGAAGAGCACAGAGAGAGAAAGAGGGAGGGGGTGGGGTCTTGGTGTGTGCCACACCTTTTGGGGGCAAGACACGATTGTAAGAGGGACTTTACCTAACAAATGCAAACAGTGTAACCTGGTTTCTTGTACCCTCAATGAATCCCCAACAATAAATACATAAATAGAAACAGGACAGCTAATTAATAATGCTAAAGGCTCTGAGAATCCCACAGAAAATAAACCTATTTAACTTTGTTTAACCTGTGATTTCCAAACCGATTAGACCACAGCATGCTTTGATGATGTACTTACTAATCTCTCTGAAGATAATAGTTTTCCCAGAAACATTTTTTTTTCAGGCATTGATCAGTGCAGTGCTCAACTAATGATCATGAAATCACCTTTGAATAGAATATTTAAACTTGAATTCTGTGCTCATGGCACAGCTCACAAAACCCCCCTGTGCTCTTCATGTACAATTTTGACCCTAGCTGAAAGAAAACAAAGGTGAATATGCTTGACACCTAAGGTGTTAGTTTTCATTCTTCCCCCCAGCCCTACCTGGAGTACCAAAGTGGAGAAAGCAAGTCCTCTGACAGAGCCCTGGTCTCCTTGCTGAGCAAGGATGAAGCTGCTATCCATCTTCCCTCGATACCCCCAACTACCCCCAACAACCCTCTTCCCCACCATGAAGGGCCTATCACGTGTAAGCAGCTCTGTGGCCTGTGGCTCAGAGAGATGAACAGCTGTCAGGGAGAACCCCACAGCTGATATAGAAATGATCTGTAAAGCTACTCTCTAAGGGTGGTTTATTCGAAATATCATCCATCCAGTGGGGTGAGTTATTTTAGATGAATCAATAGTCAGAAACTTAGAGATTATCATTCCCTAGAGATAGAACTTCTCTAACATCCTCTGTATATTCTGGACTGCTTACCTTGAAAGGAAGATGACATATATTATTATAGATTCTTTCTCTCTGGGCACCAGTTCAGCCTAATTTATGTTTAACAAGTTTAACTAGTGCACTTTATGTGTATGTGTTACCAGCTAAGCAAATGACTTTCTGCATTACAGATATATGATTTTTTTTTTTTTTTTGGCATATGCCTGTTTAAACTCCTAAGCAATGCTTTGAAAAGATTCATTTCTGAGCTGGAAATGCAGTCATCACAAAGTCATGGGTAATAAAAAGAAGTGGGAGTTTGGGAAGTCTCTAAGAGTTGAAGGTTAGTCTCCAGACTCTATAGCCACAAGAATCTCTGTTATAAATAGAAGACAGTTGTCATTTTATTTAGCTAAAGAGCAACCCAAAGGGGACACTGTAGATTGTAAACAGATCTTTAATAGTTAAAGGGAAAAAAATGTTCCCAGTACTTCATCCAAGGGCTGATTTCCCAGCTTGTTCTCTCCCCACACCCAAAAGGAAAAAAATTCTAAATCTTATGATCTATGAATCTCATGTAATTTAAGCCCTGATTAAAGCCATCCAACTGAGCTGCAGTCATAAACTTATTGTAAGTCAGTGAACTGCTGAATGAGGGAGGTGGTTTATTTCAATTTGAAACTCAGAGGAACATCCGTTTGCAATCAGGCAAGCTCATCTGTATACATTTACATATTTTAACTAAAGCCATTGCATTCACAGGAAAGAATACTTTATAATCTTGCTTTTAACATTTTAGATACTCCCTATATTATCACATTCTCTTAGTGGAGGTGAGGAGAGAAAGAATATCACCAGGTAAAAACAGCTTACTTCTTTATAACAAGAAATCGGGAATATTGAAAAAATTTAATATTGCTGTTTGCTTTTCTACAGAGCAACAGTGGGAAAGTTATAGTCTCTTTTTTTATTTTTTCAGAATGGAATTTATATGTGATGAATCAGCCTATTACCAAGATTTCATAGAAATTTTGGATGGAATGCAGGGAAATTCTGATAGGATATGATTTTTTTTTTTAACTTACCAGTAGTGTTATTTTACTTTTCTGGCAAACCTAACCTCATTTATATAGAGACCTGCCAAATGCTACTATTTTATGGGACTTAAGACAGTTACATCAATGCTTCAGTGAGTCTAACGCCCTTGCACCTGTTTCACTGCATTTTTTATTTCTTCCAGTTGTGTTCAAAGTACTAACACAGAGAGCTTATTTCTTGGGTGTTGTTCTAAAGGGAGCCAAAAGCACAACCTTTCAAATATCTTAACTATATAGATTTTTTTTAATAATGGAAGATGATTATAGCTTGGATGGTTTGCAATATTTTTATGATTGATAACACCTCAAGTTCATGAGTGTATCATACCTATTTGCAATGACTTCTTTATGGAAAATATTTTGCTGAGCTGAGAGTATCCAAGCAAAGCTGAAAAACAAACCCATCAAGTACCCTTTCTCTGCAAAGATGGTAACAGATGTTTCTCATCTCCAGATAACTCTGGGGAGGTTAACTGAAGGGTTTCCCATGTTTCCCAGATGCTTCATGGTATGTTTGGGTTCCCAGGATCCATTCAAATGAAGAGGCACTGAGATTTGCTAATAGCAGTTCCCCAGCTGACAGGCAAAGGACAGGAATAGGGAAAATGAAGAAAAGGGATTTGTATCTGGAATTCTAAGACATTCACGAGATGCTGTGTGTGCGTGAATTTAGGTCATTCTATATTTTTATAGTGTCCATTAAAGAAGCCAGAAGTATTCCATCAGCTGCTCTTCATTTTCTCTTTTCCTTTGAAACCTTCCTAAATATTTCAGAAACAATGGGAAAGGGATAAAATGGCCACAAGAACAAGGGATGAGATTCAAAGTTAAGGAGCCAAATTACTCAGGATTGCATAGTCTTCTTCAACAGTGCTAACCCCCCCCCCAATGTCCAATAAATATTACATCTTTGTGCAAACAGACTGCAAACACAAATATGAAAACACTGGCGCCCAGCGCCTCACTCTGTTCATTTCACTGGGTGATCCCCCATAGGTGCACGCCCCCATATAGATGAAGAAAGAACATTTTTGAGTTTTACTATGCAGCCCATTGCTCTAAGGGATCTAAATAAATGAATTATTTAACCTTCACCAGAGGTCTGTGAGGGAGACACTATTAATTTTTCCATTACACAAATGAAGAAATTAGGCCATAGAAGTTAAGCTATTTATGCCTTCACATGGGTAAGGAGTGGAGGCATCTGTATTTGAAATCAAGCAATCTAGACTCAGAGGCCAAATTCTGAAGACAGTAAGACAATTCCATCATGTACTGTCTTATTCTGGATTTATAATGCATCTTCATAGAGAATTATGTTATCGGTAGGATTGATTCTAGACTGAAATACATTCCTCATCAGTACAAGAAGCCCAAGAATATTTTTACCAAAACCTGGATCTATTTTCAGTTCCACCACCAATGAGTTCAGGCATCATAGACAAATAACAAAATTTTTCTGAATATTGCAGTCATTATTTTTAACACTGGTGGAGTGTTAAAAATAGGAACTGGAAATATCTATCTCTTCCAGCTCTCTAATTCTAGAGTGCTTGAGTCATTTACTGCAGAACATCTAGATCAGAGGTCCTTGACCACTTGGCACCAAGGACCAGTTTCAGGAAAGGTAATCTTTTCCAAGCACTGGGGAGGTGACAGTAGGTTCTCTTTAGGAGCATGCAACCTTGATACTTCGCAGGTACAGTTTACCCTAGGGTTTGTGCTCCTATGAGAATCTAATGCTGCGGCTGCTCTGACGGGAGGCAGAGCTCAAGTGGTGATACAAGCAATTGGGGGCAGCTGTAAATACCGAGGAAGCTTTGCTTTCTTGTCCACTGCTCACATCCTGTGTGCAGCCTGGTTCCTAACAGGTCACAGACCAGCTATCAGCCCATGGCCTGGGGGCCTGGGAATCACAGATTACTCTATAGGCTAACGGTTATCCAGAAACATCTTTTAATTACCGTGTGGAAATCAGAGCTGTAATATACCAATGCAGCAAAGGAATGGTGTATGTCAGATAAGTTATTTTTGGTACAACCTTTTACATTACCATCCGCACAAAATGGAGAAATAGAAAATGAGTATGGAAACCCATTATATCATCTACCAAGGAAATTCGTATCTTTGATGAAATACAAAATGAACTCTTTCCAATCACAAGATTGTCATAGAGATTACTTTACGTCCTCTAACCACTTCTCAGCTGCTGTCAAGAGCTATGATGTTGGATTTTTCTCATTTGAGGGTCTTGGTCAGAATCCAAAGAACCCCAGGAAATAGCATTATCTTGTGGAAGCACTTAGGCTTGCTCTCATTGGAACATTTTAGATTCAGGTGTGTAAAATATGTCCCTCTATTAATTATAGCACAATTAATAGATTATATATTTTTTCTATTTAATTGACCTGCAGGAGTCAGGTGAAGTGGTTACAAGAAAAGTACAACACATTATATGGCAATATCTGCAGATTTGGGATTTTGCAATTTGGGCGAATCTTACTGGGGTTAGAGTAAGAGTGGGGCGAATCTTATTGGGGTTAGGTGATATTTCAGAGTGGTTTTGATTTGCATTTCTCTGATGATCAAAGACGAGCATTTTTTCACGTGTTTGTTGGCCATTCATCTATCATCTTCAGAGACGTTTCTGTTCAAGTCTCTTGCCCACTCAGAAATGGGGTTGTTGGCTCTTTTTAATGTTAATTAATTTGAGTTCTCTATAGATTCTAGTTATCAGGCCTTTGTCAGATTTACAACATGCAAAATTCTTCTCCCATTCCAAAGGCCGTTTGCTTTGGTTGTGGTACCCTTAGCTGTCTAGAAGCTTTTTAGCTTGATCAGATCCTGGTTATTTATTTTTGGTGTTGCTTCAATTGCCGGGGGGGGGGGGTCTTCCTCATAAAATCTTTTCCTAGCCAATATTTTCAAGGGTTTCCCAACACTCTCTTCTAGAATGTTTATTGTTTTGTTTCTTAAATTTAAATCTTCTATCTAGTGAGAATCAATTTTTGTCAGTGGTGAGAGATGTGGATCCAGTTTCAGTCTTCCACATGTGGCTATGGTACAGTGCAGTTCTCCCAGCACCATTTATTAAATAGGGATTCTTTTCCCCAGTGCATACTTTTATTAGGCTTATCAAAGATCAAATGATGATATGTTGCTCGGTTCACCTCTAGACTCTCTATTCTATTCCATAGATCTACATCTCTATTTTTGTGCCACTACCATGCTGTATTGATCACTATCAACTTGTAGTGTAACCTGAAGTCTGGTAGTGTGATGCCTCCAGATTTGTTTTTATTTCTAAGAATTATATTGGCTATTCAGGATTTTTTCTGGTTCCATATGAAACAATGGACCAATTTTTTTAAGTTCTTCAAAGTATGACATTGGTGCTTTGATGGGGATTGCATTAAATCTGTAGATTGCTTTAGGTAACCTAAAAATTTGTACCCTCATTTTCATTTGAAATAAAAAAGAGAAATAAATATATGTATTAGTAAAAAAAAAAAGAAATAAAAAAGAAATAATAAAAAAAGCACACTAGCACACTAGCACAAGAAAATTATGGATACGGTTCTACTGATACACAGTTAATTCACAGAACCCAGAATGCAATAAGAAGCTATATTTTCTTAGGTGATGAGCCCAATTTCATGCAATTTAGCAGAATAACAATGTAGTCCTTTTTTAAAAAAAAAAATCTTAATTCAATCCAGTGACTGTAAATTCAAGATTGATTTATGGGTCAGTTCAGTTCAAAGCTCCAACTTGAACTTTCCCTCCTTTCCATTTGATCCCCATCCTACATTCTCAAGAATGAGCAGCAGGAGAAGAGAAAGAAATTTCTTAAGCAAGCAGAGGGCAATTGCTTCATGACTGGCTACACAATGATGTGTGATTCCATTTCCACTCTTCTCTCCTTCATATTATGGATAATGACACTTGGTGGCTCCTCTAACTGGCTGTATTGACAGGGTATTTCAGCGTCCAAGCACACTCAATCTTGTTGATCCTCCTCAGATGTTTAGAGCTGTGGAACCAGTTAGCTGTGATTTCTAGGCTGGCATTTATAGACCTTGCCTCTGCTGACCATGTGACTTCCCAGGTGCAGGGCACAAACCTTTTTGTCAACTAATCCACATATATTTACATGTTGGTACCTTTGGATTTCTTCCATGCCCACTGTGAACTGCAAGTCCTAGAGGCGTGGTTCTTCAGTGTACTAGGCTTCCTCCCCAGCCTGGCTCTGTACCATGTCCGGGAGTCCCAAGACACATCTGTTGGGCAATCTCTCCTCATACTTCACCTGTTAAGAAAAATCTCAACCTTCTCCACCCTACAGATCCTCCCAACTTTAAAAGAGTATCAGTTAGGCGCTCCTCAATTGCCTTTTCTCCTGGGAGTCTTATCTTCCAAACCTCTCCTCCCTTGTACAAATGAAAATTTTTAATTCTAGCTCAGAGTTATATCTATTTCATCTTGGGAAAGTGGTGGTGGGATGTGATGGGATGAAGGGGAAGAAAACTATTGGGGAAAGCTTGACTGTCCTGACTTGTCAGATTCTCTTTGCATTTTTTTCTGTAAAATTTATGATAGCTGAAAAAGAAATGTACTAATACTTGAAGTTATCAGACTGCATAAACTAAAATTGTGTGGAAATCACTCTTCCACACTCCTGACACTTCCTTCCATGTGCGGGAAGTTCTGCTAACCTAACATGCCTCATCTCTCTCCTGCCCTCTCCTCTACTGCCCAATGGGGACAGGGGTGATACTTCCTTATTGGTAAATTTAGAAAAAATAAAGTAGGCAAACATAATTTACCTAACCTGTTTTTTATTCCTAAGAGGCAGCCTGCCCTCTTTGATTTCTGCCTGCTCCCAGAGGGCAGGCTATGGTTTTCCAGAATGGTCCATAGTTAGATGGGATGTTTGCATTAATTCTGAGCTCAATATTGGCAAATCCATTTCCCCAAAAATATTAGCCCCTTTCCCTTGTATCAGTTTTGCCAGTAATAAAGGTAATCTTTTGCTATCTCACCTGCCTTATTCTTACTTGTTAATTAGTTCAGACATTGACCAGAGATGGGAGTTACTACTGGTTCTAATTTCAACAAATATACCAGTAATGTTCTCTCCAGTTCTGTCCCTCCTCTCGCCCATCTGAGTGTAAAGACTTTAGGTCAAGTTCTGGTTGTGCCACGTGCAAATAGTGTAACTCCAGAAAACTTCTCTAGGCTCTGTCTAGGGCTTAGTTTTATCACCTATAGGGTGAGGATGGTAAGAATTCCATCAAGAGGTTATTGAGAGAATTCCTTGGGACTATGTATATAAATGAGTCTCCCTTGCTGCTCCTCCTCTGTCTACTTTTGGTTATGCTAAAAAGCCAGGCAACTCCTACATCTCAACTATAGGTCTTGATAAGCAAAGAGTACTTTGGCATTGAACTTTTTCTGTTTTCCCCCAAACAACTACTTTCAGTAACGCGGGAAAACAGATACCCACACACAAGTATTTTCAGCACTTAGAGTGATTCTTCTAAAGACTATTTATAACTCGATGGATTTCTAAAGGCATCCAATTCAGGAGCTTTTGTTTCTTTACTGGGGTATTTCCTCATTTTTTAAAGACTGGGATGTGGATTTAGAATGTTCCAACATCACATGTCTCAGCCAGAAACCAGGAAGGGAAAAAAAAAATGAGTAAGTTGTCTGAGGACTCTATCCAAATTCTTGCTGGCTTTTGGAAACCTGAATATCCTTCACTCTTATTCTGAGGCAGAGACTGTGAGAATGGAATAAAAACACAGTTAGAGAATTTGGATTACTGTGAACTAAAATACTGGGTCTATGTGCTCAGCAGTGTCATACTGCTGATTTATGCTAAGGGGAGGTTATAATCCTTTTCCTAATAGAAAAGCCCAAATTAATAATTAGGACAAGGAAAAAACATTAAACAAATACGGATAAAAGGAAATAGGGAAGAAATAGGAAAATGTGTTACCGAGAGATTCTCTCCAGAAGAATACATTTTCATAAGCCAACACCTAAGATGTTAGATACCTGACTTCCTTAAGATAAATCACTCAGATGGCCTTGAAAGTTCTTTAGCAGCCAGGCTAGTCCAGGCAATGAATTACATCTAGGCAACAGTTTCGTTTCTGCTTTATGGGCATACGCTCAATTAAATTCATTTACCCTACTCCCATGTATTTTTTTTTCATAGAAGTAATCCAAGTTAAGAAATTTAAATAGAAAATAAAAAGCAAACGCAATCATCATGGTTCTCCACCTCCTCATCCCACTATAACTACTACTAACTAGCAATAACCGCTTATACGTCAGTTTGCTACAGACTTCTTTCATTTGTGTATATCTATGTGTGTGTGTGTGTGTGTGTGTGTGTGTATATATATATATATATATATACACACATGCACATCCACACAAATTTATATAAATAAACACATACACGTAAAGTTACTTCAATAGCTACCACAGGGGAATTATAAATTTACTAATTTATTTTTAGATTACCTTCTTTTTCATTCAACATGTTGATGATCATTTCACTCACATTTGTATCATTACTTTGTTAGCTAATTAATGTACATTTGACAAACGTATCATAATTTATTTGACCAGTCTCCAGTTAATGAGCATTTAGATGGTTTTAAATTTTAACTGGAATTAAGAATACTTAATTGAACATCTTTCAGACACATCTTTATGTAAATAATTTCCATGTCAATGTTTGAGTTACATTCTTAGAAGTAGAACTGATGGGTTTAAAGGGATGTGTATTTTTATAGCTTCTCATACAAGTTGCCAAATCGTCCTCCAGAGAGACCGTACTAATACTTCTAACAGCAATATTTGAGAGCAGCCATCTTTCCTAAGATTTTGACAAAACTGAAATTTCTCCTTATTTTTAACGCTTTACAGTCTGATACACCCCTTTTAAAACATTCTTTAAACACAATTTAGCAAGTGACCACTACAATATAAACTCCTTGATTTTAGGGAACCAGCAAAGTGTCCCATCAATGCTTTTGGAAGAATGAGAAATGAGTGAATATGCAAGTTTGCCCCAAAACCTCTTCTCCTAGTTATATTCTTTAAAGAAATTCTTTTGAGAGAACTTCCCAGCAGAAATTTCTGTTTTAGGATCTAGGGATAGTCTAAATTTTGGCCACTGGTCAAAATATCAGTTCTGCTGGCTAAAAGAAACCAAAACAATACCAATGAATTGAAGTATTTCACACCCTACGTTGTGACTTGTAGTGATAGACTGATAGATGTATGTTTGAATACCACTTGTAAAATTTGTGATCAAAATTAAAGTAATCAGGAATTCTCTATCCCAGAATTCTGACTTGAAATTGGAGACCCTCTTCTCTGTATCAGTGGTTCTCAACCTTCCTAATGCCATGACCCTTTAATACAGTTCCTGTGGGTCGCCACCCACAGGTTGAGAACTGCTGCTCTATATTATTGCATTTGACATTCAAGCAATTTAAGGAGGCTCAATGTGCCATTAAGAAGTAGTAATAGTTAATCTGGTACCAAGATACCATCAATATAATTTTGCCTCTGATCTACTCGTGTATGTAACTGATTCTTAGTTAAGTGGTATAGTTAAAGGATAAAATACATAAAAACTGTTGGTCACATTTGAACCCACCACCTCCAGTATGTGGGCCTGGCGCCCTACTCCTTTGAGCCACAGGCATTGCCCAAACTATTTTTTTTTCTTGAAGATGAGTAGGGAAACAGTATAAAAGGATCTCCAGGTATCTATCTGTAGTGTGTTAATCTTATGAAAACAAGCAATGTGAAAGCTAACATTTTGAATACCTGCATCTGTAAATTCTATGTGGTGGTAGTCCAATGATATTCACAAAATTTTACATGTTTTAATCTTTTAGCAAAACCAATTTATTAGTTTGTTTTTGCCCTCAACTGTGCTGCAATATGTGATAGACTGTTAGAGGCAGCCATAACCATCTACCACACTTACTCTCCATTTCTTTCAAACTTTGTTGATAATGTAAATGACCTAAAACCACCACCCAGAAATATGCAAGGGAGAGGCTGGGGGCAGGCATGTGCTCTGCTGGGAATGCCTGCTGGCCTGCTCCAGCAGGAGACTAACAATTTGGAGAGCAGTGACGCAGTCCCTGCTTGCAAGTCCGTGTGTGAGAACATAAATCATTGGTTTCCATTTGCAAACAGCATAAGGGACCTTCTCTCTGGCTCTTGTGGTTTAAAGGCAAACACACAATGGTGATGTAGTGACCTGTCAGCTAAAGTACATTTTTTCATTTATCAACTCATTAGTCATAACTATGGAGAGAAATTGGACTGTTTGGCCACTTAGGTCATTCAGCTTCCCCTCCCTGCTCCTCCTGACTTGTATGAAGCCATCCCTTCCCTCCTCTAATGGATTGCAATGCCTGTTAGTTCTCCTGTCTAAGCTATTCTTGTTCGTTAGATCTGTGATGACCCCGTAAACTTGATTGGTAGAGGCATTCCTATGCTCAGAATCATTGCTTAAGTGTGTACAGAATAATTAGAAATAGATCTATTAGGGAAAATAAATCCCTCAAGTCACTCCTGACTTTATTTATGAACAATTGTTTCACTGTGGTTATGAAGTGAAACACCTCACTGCCATCCCTTTCTGGTGGTAGATTAATTACGAAACAGTCTTAGTTGTGCATATATCCTTGCATCTGTATCTTTTGTGACAAGATTTTGGACCTACTTTCTTGAAGAGGTGAAAGCTATTTCTCCATCCCCTGGATCTGGCCCAGCTAGTGACTTTCTCTGACAAAACGTGAAGGAAGTTAAGGTTTGCCAGTTCTGATCCTGGGCCTCAAGTGACTCTGCACACATTTGCTTACTGTCTTGGAATCCTGCCGTATCAATGTGATCCAAGCCAGCCAGGTACAACATGAAGATATACAGAGTACAGATGGATTGTCCAGACACAGCCATCCTAGTCTAGCCACTTACCTGCTGCACTGGCAGCTGAAAGCAGATGCCTAAGTAGGCCTTACTAATTCCAGAAGTACCACACACCTGAGCCAAGTTCAAACTGACAAACTTCAGAATCTTGAATGCTATTTTTAAGCCATAGCAGCATAGCAAAAGCTAACTGATCCATTTGTCCATGCATAAACCCTCTCTTAATTTTTAAATAATAGGGTGTATGTTTGTGTATATCATGATGTCTTTATTCATATGTCAATGGACACTTAGGTTGTTTCCATATCTTGGCTACAGTGACTAATATAGGATTGAATGTGGAAGGGCGGCTATCTCTACAAGGGGCTGGTTTTATTTCCTTTGGGCATGTAGTCAGATGAGAGACTGTTGGATCATATTGCAATTATATGCAGTTTTTAAATTTTTGAGAAACTTCTATATTGTTATAATGGATGTATGAATTTGTATTTCTACTTGACAGTATACAGGGGCTCCTTTCCCCCCACATTTTCTCTATTGCTTGTTATCTCTTGTCTTTTGGTAGTGACCATTCTAACAGGTGTGAGATGATATTTCACCATACTTTTCATTCGGATTTCCCCACTGATTAGTGATGTCAAGCACCTTTTCTTATACTTGTTGGTCATTTTCATCTTCTTTGAAAAAATGTTACTCAAGTCCTTGCCCATGAGTAAATCAGGTTATTTGTTTTTGTTTGTTTGCTGTTGTATTTTGTGAGTTCCTTTATATTTTAGAGATTCACTCCTTATTTGATATATTATTTGCATTTATTTTCTCCCAATCTATAGGCTTCCTTTTCATTTTATTATTTTCTTTGATGTGCAGAAGCTTTTTAGTTTGATGTAGTTTCCTTTGTTCTATTTTCTTTCTATTGTCTGACTGTCTTAGTCTGTTTGTTATTGCTATAAAGAAATACCTGTGACTTGGTAATTTATAAAGAAACAAGCTGTGTTTGACTCATTATTTTGACATCTGGAAAAGTTCTAGATTGGATCTCAGGCTGCTTTCACTCATGGTGGAAACTGAAGGAGGGTTGGCATGTGCAGAGATCACATGGTGATGGGAAATAGTGCCAAGATCTTTATCACAATTAGCTTTTTGCAGAAAATGATGGAGTCAGAACTCACTCAGCCATCAAGGAGGGCATTAATATATTCATATAATCTTGAAAAATCTGACCTCCATGACACAAGTACCTCCCATTGGGCCCCATCTACAATATTGGGAATCAAATTTTATTATGAGGCTTGCAGAGATCAAATATTCAAACTGTAACACTGAACTTTTTGTGTGATATCCAAAAATAAAAATTATTGCTAAGGCCAATGTCAAGGAGATTTTGCTGTATGTTTTCTTCTAGGAATTTATAGTTTGGGATCTTTAATCTATTCGGAGTTTATTTTTATATGTGGTGTAAGATAAAGATTTAGCTTCATCCTTTGGCATGTGAGTACCCAGTTTTTCCAACATCACTTGTGGAAGAGATTGTACTTTTCCCCTAAGGTGTTCTTGGGTTGATATCTCTGCCAAAAATCAATTGATCATAAAAGTATGGATTTATTTGTGGGATTTCTATTCTATTCTATCTGTCTATGTGTCTGTTTCTATGCCAGTACCATGCTGTTTTGATTACTATAGTTTTGTAATAGATTTTGAAATAAGGTAGTATAATACCTCTGGATTTGTTCTTTTTACTCTTGTAAATGACCTTGGGGTCATTTGTGTTTTCATATAAACTTTAGGACTTTTTTTTTTTGAGAAATGTCATTGGAATTTTAATAGAGATTATATTGAATCTGTACATTGCGTTGGGTAGTATGAACATTTTAACAAAATGAAGCCTTCCAACCATAAAACATGGAATATCTCTTTACTTTCTTGTGTTTTTCATTTTCTTTCATCAGTGTTCTATAATTTTCAGTGTGCAGATCTTTCACTTCTTGGTTAATGTGCTCCTAAATTATAGCAGCCCATATAGCCAATGGCTAGGAGGAATGAGTTTAAGAAATACCCATATAGCTCAATAATGGAACACCTTGGAGAAAAGTGCATGGAAAGGGATTTATCTCTCCTAACAAGCAGGAGAGCTCACAGATGAGAGTACTGGTGAATTGGCAATCTCTACACCTGTGGTATTGAGAGGCATGAGATCAGCCTTATATTAGGCTAGAGGAGAAAGCAGTCAGAAGCATGTGCATTCTATCATGGACCCACTTACTCTGATTCTATCTCTTCTCCTGCCTGCAGAATGCCAGCATGGCATCTCTCTGCTGAAGATTACCAAGTCTACTAAAGACTAAGATCTATCTATTCTAAGACTGCTTTACTCTCTCATAGACTATCTGTCTCTCTCTCCTGCTAAAGTAGATAGCCCTCAGGCACCTAAGAGAAATTGTTCCTGAGAAAGGTAGGTTAGCAGTCTGCCTCCAGAACCTAGTTAAGCCAGGCCCAAGACCTGGCCAGTCCTGGGCCCTGACAAGTGGTGTCAGAAGTGGGATGTGACATTAAATATTTTATTCTTCTTATATTTTTCTTAAATTATTAAAATAATTTTTAGTTATCATAGGTATAAAATAGTTATATGTATTGATAGGGTACATGTGATTTTTATGCATAATATGTATAATAATTCAGTTACGGTAATTGGGGTCTATCTTCTCAAGCTTTTATCCTTTCTTTGTGCTAGGAACATTCCAATTTCACTCTTTTGGTTATTTTAAAGTATATCACAACTTACTATTGACTATAGTCATTTTGTTGTGCTGGCAAATATTATTCATTTTATTGAAACTATGTTATTATAGATGGGATTATTTTCTTGATTTTTTTTTCAGATCGCTATCATTGCAAAGAAATGCAATTCATTTTTGCATGTCCATTTTGTATCTTTATACTTCATGAATTTACTTATTAGTTCTAACAGTTTTTTATTTTTTAGAAGTCAGATGACATATAGAATCATGTTATCTCTTCATATTTTATTAATACTCTTGATTGTGAGATTCTATTAATTTTATCTAAATGATCACTGCTTGTAATATGAACAGGGAAAACATTTGGGAGAAATTTGGAGATATAAAATAAATGGATTTCTCTTGTACTAGTCTGTCAATGACTGAGATGGGCAGTAGAGAGGCAAACAGATGTAAGAAGAAGATAAAAGAGCACCTCGACACTGGAACAACTTGACATCTAGCTGGACTGAGAGGTGGAAACAGTATGTGGGAAACATCCCTTACCCCCAGCATAATGGATATATCCTATCAACAGAGATTATAGCATATATACCACAGATGGGAGAGGCCGAATCTTTCAAGTATCCACCAATTGTGTAAGCTTCTCATGGTCTCTCTGCACCTTCCTTCATGCTGCTATGGAGTTTCTTATCCAACAAAACACTATTCACTCTTGCCAACCCCTATTTAAACTCCTCAAAACTTTCCAAGTAAAGATCAGATATGTTAACTTAAGCCCACTCAGGCTACAATGTACAGACTACTACAGAAAAGTATAGCGTATGTGTAGGTAGACTTGTGCCCCACTGTAAGCCACTATGTTGGGACCACCATTTTGTTTCTAATCATAGAAAGAACCTACCTGTGTCACACATCAGTATATAACAGCACAGGTGGGAGACCTCATTACATTAGAGCCAAGGGAAGAAAATAGCAGAATGTGTAACTGATACTCTTCCCAAAAGGAAAACTACAATCAGCTCTATGATTGGCCAAAAGTAGTTTACCCATAAAACTTGCCATTTATTTTTCTAGATAGTGAGTATTGTTTAGATCAGGGAGTTTAAAGAAGTCCTTAATTCTCACAAACTACATTTTTCTTCCTTTTCAAGACATTAAGTTCCCAGAATTGAGTTTCATCTGTGAAATGAAAGCCTGGCATGAGGCTTTTTTTTTTTTTTTTTTTTTTGCAGTTTTTGTCTGGGGCCGAGTTTGAATCCACCACCTCCAGTATATGGGGCTGGTGCTCTACTCCATTGAGCTACAGGTGCTGCCTGGCACAAGGCTATTTTTATGAGCATCTCAATTAAAAAATACTTTGGGACTCTCAAATTGCATACATTAAGCATGTGAAGTTTTAAATATTTCCATGATACTTCGATAAAGTGGTTTTAGAAAAAGAACATTGGAATTTATATTGGGAAATTGATCATCATTTTTTTTTTTTTTTTTTTGAGACGGAGCCTCAAGCTATCCCCCTGGGTAGAGTGCCATGGCATCACGCTCACAGCAACCTCCAACTCCTGGGCTCAAGCGAGTCTCCTGCCTCAGCCTCCTAAGTAGCTGGGACTACAGG